>WWET01002556.1:57338-94585 GCA_011038615.1 Limnodynastes dumerilii
CCTTCTATCACCCTCTCCCTCCTGTACCTGGTTATATCCTTCTATCATATCCCCCTCTCCCTCCTGTACCTGGTTATATCCCTTCTATCATATCCCCCTCTCCCTCCTGTACCTGGTTATATCCCCTTTTCGTCATATACCCCCCTCTCCCTTCTCTGCTCCAAGCTATACATGTTACTTCCTCTAGTGTCTCTGTATGATGTGTGACACAGGCCATTTTAGATGCTCTTCTTTGCACAGTCTCTCATGTATTTATGTCCTTCTGAAGATATGGCTCCAGAACTGACCCCAGTATTCCAGGTGAGGCCACACTAATGATCTATAAAGTGACATCACTACTTCTCTCCTTCAGCTACTGATTCCTCTCCCTATACACCCAGCATCTGACTTGCCTTTCTCATTGCTGTGTTACGTTGTTACCTTCATGTCAGCTCCTAGATCCCTTTCCCTTCTACCAGTGGCTGTACAACAGGTGTGACTTAAGTCAAATTGCCTTCTACATATGAGAATCTCAGACATCTCTTCTCAACATACAGCTACTGCATCTTTGTATTATATGTATTTTATATAATGTAATGAACATTAATAATAAGTATTGTTCTGTCACTTATTTTTTGGTTGTGGTATGAGGAAAACATCATCATAATTGTGGTCATTTTTCCCCATTATACTTTCTATTGTTATACTGTGGTTAAAGCTGTGATTTTGTTATTTTTCCCCTGTATTTGAGGACATTTATTTTGTTTTGATCTGGAACATTTTTAAAAGTAACTTTAACATCAACTATTCTGTCTCCGAATAAACAGGAGGGATTCTTCTAAATCTGTGAAACATTATTTCATTTGTACACATCAATACTGTATATTATTTATTTCATTGTAAGAGATCTTTGATTCTTGAAACCATTATCCACAAAATGTAACAAAAAAAAACAAACAAAAAAACCTCAGGAAGAAAATAAATAACTAAATAACTGGTTGGTAAATAATGGAAATAGAAATGATTATTGAGTGTTTCTTCCTTGTCATAAGAGCAGCCATGTTGTTCTTTACGTTTCCTACCTTATCTGATCTTTATTTTTCTTTTTTCTATTTTTATATGGAAAAATGAATAGTTCATTCTCAGGGCAATCATAAATGAGTGGGTGTCTGACTTACAGGTTGCAGTGGACCATGTACAAGCCAATAATTAGGAAATGAGATAATATAGTTCTCCTGCTCTGTGGATAGTCACCTGCTGAAGAGTTAGGTTAGACCTCGGCCTCTCTAGTTAGTGATCAGTGTCCATATTCACACCTAAGAAGAAGCTTCTGCTACTTAGGTGTGTATTTTTACGAGATGACCTACTATGCAAACGTAGTAGGTCAATTACGCAATCTACATACCAGTTAGGTACGTAGTTTGCCTCCTTGTGGTCTTTAAAGAATGCACGGAGTAGTTTAGTTAGAAAGAGGCGGCGTAATGCCACATCGGGGGAGTGTTTAGGTAGTAGTGGGAGGAGGAGGGATTTAAATCAGCCGAGCAGGTGGGGAGAGGCAATGTCCATGCGTATTTTCCTTCTTAAGAAGGAAACTACGCACGGTAAAATAAGGTAGCCCAATGAAACTCTTAAGTGCCATAAGGTACCTAAAAAGGGGGGGGGGGGCGGATTAGGGGCTGAACAAGTGAGTGAGGTGTGGATCTGTTTGCACCTAACTCACTCTTAGTTTTGAATACGGCCCCAGTAGAGTATTTTCCATGAACCTCATGCTTTATGCTTGGTCAACTATTGATATAGACTAGAAATATATTTTTATGGCTAGCCATTTGTTAAGGGATTAGGATAACTCTTCCCCTCTTTGCTTAGTCACTTGTTGAGTTGGGATACACTTCAAACTCTATGGTTGGTTACCAGTTAAGGTACTATGTTTGGTCATCTCTTGAGTTATGATAGCCCTCCATCTCTATGTTTGGTCATCTCTTGAGTTAGGATAGACCTCTATCTCTATGTTTGGTCATCTCTTGAGTTAGGATAGACCTCCACCTCTATGGTTGATTACCAATTAAGGAATCAGGATAGACCTCCACCCACCGCTATGGTTGGCTACCTATTAAGAAATTAGGAGACCTATGATTGGTTAAGAGAATTATGAAAGCCTTCCACCTCTGCTGTTGGTCACCTGTTATGGAATGTTAGACCTTCGCCTCTATAGTCGGTCACGAGTTGAAACACCGAAGAGTTATTCAAGAGTACAGTAAATCTTTTTACTCAACAAAACTAACACAGGTTGAGCATGAGCTATGCTTCACACTCCTCACTTATGTCTCCAGAGACACCTTACTTTCCAAGTGTTTGAACAGCATAAAGCACAGCCTGCAGAAAGGAATATTAATAAAAGGCCTAAAGGTGTCACTGGAGGCGAAATGTGATTCAGCAAAATCTCCGGCTTACTCCTATGCCCTTTTATAAGATGAAAAGTGAGAAAGAGCTGTGAGAAGAATGTGTATTCTGCAAACAGATTTCAGATAAAAGAGGTGATTATCCATGATCAGCATTGTCTTATAAAAAAATGTACATCATCAGATTTGCCGATGGGAAATACTGTATCAAATTAGTACAAATATTAGAACGTTTGCAGTAATTTCATGACTTTTTTGGGTGTAATAGTAATAGTTTAAACAAACGCAGACTTATTACAGTAACTGCGGAGAGCCTAAAAATGAAGGTGTCCCTTTGGCTGGTGAAATCCCCCCATCATTTGGTGAAGTAGTTTGACAATGTACAGGTATGAATCGGCATGTCATTAAATTGGCAATTTTTAAACAAGAATCAGTGTGAAATACACCAATTGCCATCTATAATGGTAGCCTGGAGCCCGGAATACCCCTATTAATGGCAAATGTTGGCAGTTTATAAATAAGGGGTGTTATTTTTTAAATACATATTGATTAAAAAATATATATATTTTTTTAAATAAAGCTAATTTTAACACAGCCTGTGAACCACAAACATAAAGGCAACATTTTTAAGGCCAACTGAAGCTGAATCTTGGACCACTTTTAAAACGGTGTAACACCAGCGTAACAATCCCTTGCTTTGACTTCTATTATAGAAGAGGCTCATTTTTTGGCCACATGCAAAAATAAAATAGATTTTGTGATTTCAAATATGTCCACCAGTGATGTCACAGCAGCTCAAATGACTGCAGTTTCTACCGTATCAGTACCCCGCCACAGCAAAGCTTTCTGTAATATCGGTGGGTAAGTAATACATTTCCTATTAATAAAACTGCAGTATAATATATGGGTAATATTATTACATATATTTTAACATGATGGTTCATATATAACAATATCAGTTTTCAAAAGCTGAAAAACGGAAATATAAAAATGGTGTATATTTCTACATCAGGGTTAAATATGTTTCCACTGCTATTGTGACACTCTGCTGCTAATTTATTATTAAGTAAAGTGTTACCTGCTACTCTCAGCTGCACTTACCCCTTTTTTTTAGGTGCATGTGTAGACCTGAGCAATGCCATGTTGCAGTGCAAGAAGAGGAAAATTCAAATTGTTAAAGCAGAATTCCAATTAAGAGGTGATGTTTCTCTCTAATTCTAACTCTAGTATAGATTAAACATAACATTTCGGAATATATGAGTGCGATGTGCAAAAGTAAAAGGATTCAAATGAATTCGCACCTCTTCCTTTGCAGAATGGTTTAGCCGAGCAGTACTCTTGCACCTGTTTTGCCCTTAATCCCAAAGGGGTAGATCCAGACCAGCATAATTACTAGGCACTCTCCTCGGTCATACGTACTTTAGCCATTTTATGCTTCCCAAACCCTACCTTAACTTTTCAAAGCGTAACTACTGACGTGCGTAATGGCCTCACCCAACCGATACTGTACAATTTAAATGTCTCCGTCCACCTGCAAAGCGTAACTAAGCCCCTTTGTTCGGAATTACGCTGTTGGTACGCATGCTCAGAGTTACGTCTGCCACGCGCATGCAGTAAATATAAAACGGCGATTTTACGTCAGCGACTAGCATAAAATCGCTCACGTACGTAGGTCAGGATCTGGGCCAAACTCTGAATCAGCCCCTAGGACTCTCACTATTGAGGCATCATTTAAGTTGATAGCATGAAGGACATAGGGCCGGATCCAGAACTACGTCCGTCTTCCATAGACGGACGTAATTCACTGAACAATAGCTACTGCCCATGCGTAATAGCTATTGTACGTAATCTGCATATCGTTTCATAGAAACATAGAAAGTGACGGCAGATAAGAGCCACATGGCCCATCTAGTCTGCCCATTTGTTTATTGAAAACTATACTGACCCTAGACCCTATTTACCCTCAATTGGGGTTACAATTTAGGATACCCTTATATTTATCCCCAGCATGTTTAAATTGTTCTACTGTATTGGCCTCAACCACCTCAGATGGGAGAATATTCCACTTATCTATCACCCTTTCTAAAATACCGCATATACGTAACGTATCGAAACGATACGCAGATTACGTACAATAGCTACTACGCATGCGCAGTAGCTATTGTTCAGTGAATTACGTCCGTCTATGGAAGATGGACGTAGTTCTGGATCCGGCCCATAGTTATTATAATTTCCATATATTTATCTTGGTAATGCATGGCAATGTATTAATGACCTATTATTGTGAAATAGGTTCTTTATTTGGGCATATTGGGTATTTTAAAAATACAAGTGGCAAGTAACTGAAGGTTGTTTTTCATTTTCTATCCTGTAATACTGTCTCGCTAGCATTTGAATGCTTTCCATAAACATGTATCATTGTAGTAGTTTATATTAAAAAAAAACCCTTGCTGTAATTGGCCTTATCAATCAGCAATCCCAGATGTGCGATTTATTCTATTATTCTGTTATAGCAAAAAGCAAGTGAAGTACCTTTTAATATCAGCCTCCAATCAATTGCTTTTCAAAATCTCTAGGAAACAAACAAGCTTGTAATACTTAGTCAGTCGGTAACAGAGTCACCAGTTCACAGCTCTCAGCAGAAGGTGCATATAGAGCTCAGAGGAATGTTTCTAAAACTCTCTGCTCACTACATGTGATAGTGGTAGCTCAGAATGATAAATTATTAATAGCAGGCTTTGAAAAAAAGGGGAAATGTTAAATACTAAAGTTTTTTTCTTAAAGCCTCCAACCATGATTGTAAGAAAAATATTAATAAATAATAATTTTCATGGTATTGCTACCAAGAGTTTGGAAATCCTAATAAGACAATTTTCACCATCTTCATTTCCATCCAAACCTCAGAAACTTCTTCCTGATGGTGTTTTTAGTAACACTTATTTATAAAACCACAATGAACCCACTTTATCATTGGAGTTTAGGTGACCATAATTGGTCCTCGGTTACACTCAACGGTCTAGTTGCTTCTGGAGAAATCTTCATGGTATGGAGAGATGGATTGTGATCCTTTAATAACGGCAAGAAAGAGAGTAGTCTATTGCTCGGTTACATAAAATCAACCAATTGACATCCGCAAAGTATACACAAGATTTCCCAGGGCTGGTTTTGTGGGTCTTTGTTGACTGAAGGTCCACCCATGAATAGGCAATTGTAGTTTTGGAATAAGGATGAAATGTTTGGCACGCGTTAAAAAATATCTCTTGGCACGTCTTAGATGTGGCAAATATGCAAGTTCTTCAATGGCTACATGATGGTAAGGGCAGTTAGGCATTCTCCTGGCTCGGATTACTCTTGCTTCTTGGAATGAAGTCTTTGTGTTTAGCAGGACAGGGCGGGACTGGCGTTTCTACAGGTAAGCCCTGCTGCTGATATCCGTAATTAACTGTTCCGCAGGGAAAATTGCGTAACCTAAAGAGAGGCACTTCCTGAATGTTCGAAGTCAGTGTAGAGGGTTCTAGTAGGACGGAAGATTCGGGAAGTCTACCGGCAGTATTCCTTGGGACAACCGGACAGCTCCCCTCATTGACCGTGTTCTCCCTTTCGGAAACTGGTTTATCCAAAGGAGCAATATTTTTGTCTACTGTTTTGCCAGTGAACCATGACCCATAAGTAGGGTTCCAAAGGTTTGTAGGTTTGTTCCTGGATCCTTTAGGGCCGTGCACCTCTGTGGGTGGGTTGGCTTGAGCAAAGACAGTGTTGTCATGTCCACCCTCTGAAGTTGGTCTTGGTTCCACCTGGCACTGTGGTTCGACGTGGACTTTATTGGGAACTTTCCTCACTGGCGGCACAGGAGGGGGAGACTTCAACTTTCGTCTGACTTCCTTCCCTGGCTTTTCAGGACTAACGAGGAGCGGGGGAATCACGTCGGGATCTTCTGGTCTTGTAGGAACTTTTTCTTCCTCCTCCACTAGGGGGACATATTCTATCGGCAGGGGTGTGTTGATGACGTCTGGGTCCTGCATGTAGAAAACAATATTTGTTTGTATTAACAAATTAAAAATCAAAAGGTCTATATTACCAACCGCAACATGTAGGAACAATTCAACTTCTAATAAATATTCATGAATATATATGTCATTTTAGTACAAGCATGACCTAACAGAATATTAACTAGCAACATCACATATTCTAGACTAATAGCGGAATATATATAACAGCAATCTGACGTTACTTGTAGTAAAATGTTTAATATACCGTAGATCAGTCATGTGATCTGCACCTTAAGATTCCATTTATGTCCCAGCTGCCATATTCTATGACAATGTGTTGCGTGTGCCAAGTGTTTGAAGAAGAATCCTACTGACATTTGGCAGCGGTGAATTTGTGTGACTATGCAACAGCAGCCAGGAGCAGAATCATTTGAGTAATTATGTTAAATTTACTCAGGTTTACCCAGAAAAAGCAGCCAGACTTGCATTATATCCTGACCAGTCCAATCATGTTGTTGTGGTACTAAGGACAGGGCCGAGAGTTATGTAACAGTGATGTGATGGAAGGAAGGGAATGGAGCCAGCAGGAAGTCACAGACTGAGAGTTATATAGTTGCGGAAAAAAATAGCTTGATTTTCGAAATAGGGACATCCGAAAGTTCCTTTTCGGATGTCCATATTTTGAATACCCCTTCAGTGTAGAAAAACATTTTTCAGAATGGGTGAGTATGCCGGTCGACATACTCACCCATTCCGTTTCAGAAATGATGCCGCTACCGCAGGACCCAGACCACGGGAAAGGTGAGTAACCTCTCCAGGGTCAGGCTGCGGGGAAGGAAGGGTTAGGGTCAGGCTGCGAGGAAGGGAGGGTTAGGGTTAAGGTCAGGCTGCAGGGGAGGAAGGGTTAGCATAATGGAGGGGAGGGTTAGGGTTAGAATTAAGGGAAAGGTTGGGGTAGTTTTTGCCTTACCCTTTGGACCACGGAAAGCTTGGTGCTCCGTGGATCGATTGCTAAGCCTCATCGAGTTCAAACTGGCTGAGAGAAAACGGCCCTATCGAAATAGGGTTCTTCTTTCCAGGGACCCCACACCCATATAGATGGTGGGGGGGGGAGCAGGATTTCCAGCAGCACAGAGTATATCAGGAGAGGAGTGATGGGTTAGTGAGAGCAGGATCCATGTGACAGGGGTAGCGACGTGATGTGACGAGAGGACAAGAGACAGGAGCTGGAACTCCAGCAGCACAGAGTATATCAGGAGCTGAGAGATGTGTTAGTCAGGACAGGGCTGTGTCTTACAGGGGTTATTGTGACATGATGTGAGGACGGGATATTTTGTTCTTTGGTTGGAATCATTACCTTAATGTACATGCAAATCTCGATGGAAAGCAGTTCATTAAATAAGAAATAATGCAAATGAAACTGGAAAAATTGATTATTTCTCCTTATATCACTGCTAAACATTTCATTATTCAGAGTACTCCTTGTGCCATTCATTGGAATCCTTCCTGTAACCACCATTAATTGCAGAACATTAATGCACCTTGGAGATGGTTTGCAGCATGGTAATTGAAGTATTCTGCTGCTCTGGCTTTTACCAGCATAAACACTTAGGAGATGACGTGGAGCAAATTACTGCTAAGATCAAGTAAATACAGAAACGTTCAGTGTTTCCGCCTGCACGCAAAGCTCCGGGCATCGGGAGATTCACCATTATGACCTGCAGTATTCGCATCTGTTGTACTACAAGTCCCAAACATCCCACCGGGTCCAAGGATCTGATGCTGAGCATAATGGACACGGTCGTGATCTGAGCGCCAATCGGCATGCAGCACGGTGTCGCAGATGTGTTTGTAAAAATGGGGCGTTGCTCCGAGTTAATTATAAGTGTTTGCCTTTGGATTGCAAGTCATTACGGCACATAGTGTACGGGCGCAAGGCGCTAAGTGCAATACAGCGACACGGCCAAATACACTGAGCAGGGTCATACAGAGTAACGCTGACTGTACGCGGAGGTTCTGATGATTGCGACGTTTCTACCCCTTCCTTCCCGAAACACGCCACTCAGAGCGCAAACCTTCCTCTACCTAAGCTTACCTGCCCTCCCCATCCTCATCCCTGTATCTCCTGCCTGTTCACCCTCTCTCACTTAGCATGTTAGCTCTTATGAGCAGGGTTCTCCTCCCTCCTATCATCATCCCTCTACCTTTTCCTCATCACTTCTGACATTTTTCTCTCTACTGTCTATCTCTCTCCTTATTCATCTGCTTCTACACACACATCCTGCACCTTTATTCTCCATACATATTATCTCTCTCCTTATTCATCTGCTCTCCTCATCCCCTCCTGCCTGTTCACCCTCTCTCACTTAGCATGTTAGCTCTTATGAGCAGGGTTCTCCTCCCTCCTATCATCATCCCTCTACCTTTTCCTCATCACTTCTGACATTTTTCTTTTCTCTGTCTATCTCTCTCCTTATTCATCTGCTTCTACACACACATCCTGCACCTTCATCTCCCATACATATTATCTCTCTCCTTATTCATCTGCTCCTACACACACATCCTGCACCTTTATTCTCTCTCCTTATTCATCTGCTCCTACACACACATCCTGCACCTTTATTCTCCATACATATTATCTCTCTCCTTATTCATCTGCTCCTACACACACATCCTGCACCTTTATTCTCCATACATATTATCTCTCTCCTTATTCATCTGCTCCTACACACACATCCTGCACCTTTATTCTCCATACATATTATCTCTCTCCTTATTCATCTGCTCCTACACACACATCCTGCACCTTTATTCTCCATACATATTATCTCTCTCCTTATTCATCTGCTCCTACACACACATCCTGCACCTTTATTCTCCATACATATTATCTCTCTCCTTATTCATCTGCTCCTACACACACATCCTGCACCTTTATTCTCCATACATATTATCTCTCTCCTTATTCATCTGCTCCTACACACACATCCTGCACCTTTATTCTCCATACATATTATCTCTCTCCTTATTCATCTGCTCCTACACACACATCCTGCACCTTTATTCTCCATACATATTTACTATCTCCTTATTCATCTGCTCCTACACACACATCTTGCACCTTTATTCTCCATACATATTATCTCTCTCCTTATTCATCTGCTTCTACACACACATCCTGCACCTTTATCCTCCATACATATTGTTTTGATATTTTTGTATTGCATTTAATTTTTGCATTTTGTGTTTTTATACCCTCTGTTAATTATTGTATTGTGTATGTAACTATTGTCTTTGCTATTGCCTCTGTATGGTGCTGCGGATACTGTTGGCGCATTATAAATAAACGTTAATAATAATAATAAGCCGCTGTGCAGTTCTGTCAGTTCAGACAGGACTCAGGACTCTATGTCAAAATACTGGCACCAGCTGCAGGTCATGTGTAAGTCCAGAGGGCGACCTCAGGCAATTTTTGACCTGTGCATTGGAATTTTAAGTGGAAAATGCATTTATATATTTAGGAAAACGCTGCTGGGGTGTTGGGTTGTTTTTTTGCTTTTTAAAAATAAACAGCGCTAAAAAACAATTTTTTTATTTTAGTGTGTTTAAATTTCAGTTGAAGTGTTCACAAGGGGCTGGATCCAGACTTAAGTAAGTGCTTGAAATTAGTTACTCCTGGGCTAAACCATGTTGATTGCAGGGGAGTCATATTTCATCTGTTGCAAACGGTATTAGAGTTGAGATGGATCCAGACTTAAGTAAGTGCTTGAAATTAGTTACTCCTGGGTTAAACCATGTTGATTGCAGGGGAGTCCTATTTCATCTGTTGCAAACAGTATTAGAGTTGAGAGGTGATGTTTCCTATCTCAAAGAGGTGATACAGTGCGATAGTAAAGCTGGTCAGTATCTGTGTGCAGTAAGCAATTCAAAGATATATCCCTGCATGCAAAGAATACAATTAACTTGACTCCCCCTGAAATCAACATGGTTTAGCCCAGGAGAAACTAATTTCATGCACTTAAGTATGGAATCAGCCCGATGTTCAAAACCTTTTTTCTTACAGTGTTCATTACAGCTTACTCTTCTTGCATAATGTATTTGGGCACGTGTGTACAGCGTGCCGTGATTGGTTGCCCACCAAAGCGAGAACATTTTGAACCATTATTATAGAAAGTACTTCTGATGCCTCTTAGACATCCATTAAAAAAAAAAAAAGTGTAACAACCTGACAGACGTATGAATATTTTTTGAGAAATAAATAGCACGAAAACGATAAAAATTGACCTTTTTTATTTCCCATTTGTTTGATTTTACTCTTGGAAACAGAACTAAACTCTAAAACTGTCTTCTTTTAAAACCGCGCTTCCATCTTTTACGCTTCGGGCCGGAGAACCAATTTCTCACCGGACGGAGAAATCATTACAGGCCCCGAGTAGGAACTTTTCTCGTTTTATGGCGGGGAACTTAGAAGATTGATTTGGAAACTGGGAAATATGTAATTATCCCGTTCCGTGTTATAACAATAGTGCGCCATAAACATTAAAGCAGACAATGCGGTGTTACAATCGCTGCCGTTTGAGAGCTCTCTCCAGCACGAGGAAACAAGACAATTACTTACAGAGCCAGCGTCAACGTGACATTTATTGGGCCTGCAGACTGCTGTGTCAGCCTCATCCGGGGCCACGCTTCTGCTTATCGCATGTTCCGATTCGCCATTTCTTCCTTTTAATCTCTCGCTGTTGTCAATCCGCCCATACAGCGGTTAATTAAACGACAGATTATGTAGCCAGAGGTTAATGAAAAGCCGGCATTAATTGATTTATAATGGTCTTTTCCTGACACCAGTCTGCTGGCCGCAAGCCAGGGTCTGGCCTCCCGTAGAGTTTTTCTGCAATCTCCAATATACGGCGACATGACGGAGGGATGGAATCTGGGACCGGCGCGATCGGAAGGAGACAATTGCTGAATTATATGGAGCGGAAAATCTTTACTTTTTCTGCCGGTCGGTGAGTCCGTCAACAAAATAAGGAGATTGAAGTTGTTATATTGTGTGTCAGGGGCAGAAGTAGACAGACTCAGCATCGCCCCCATCTGGCACTTGCATGCGCAGACAGCTCAGCAATCAGTGTGTGATATGGTTTATAAATCTTTCCAGCAGCTGATAGGATCCTCGTACTCCAGCCTAAACTTAACCCTCCCCTCTCCGAAGCCGAACCCTCACCCTCCTCTCTCTGCAGCTTAACCCTGACCCTCCTCCCTTTGAAGCTTAATCCTAACCCTTCTCTCTCTGCAGCTTAACCCTGACCAGGAACCTTGTTGAAATAAGAACATTATACCACTGGTCAGTATCTGTGTTATAATATAATAATAATATAATAGTATTAGAGATGAGAGGTGATTAATAATAGTGTAATAGTAATGCTGGTCAGTATCTGTTTAATAATATAATTGTATTAGAGATGAGAAGTGATAAATAACAGTGTAATAGTAAGGCAGGTCAGTATCTGTGTAATAATATAATAATAATATAGTATTAGAGATGAGAGGTGATAAAAGTGTAATAGTAACACTGGTCAGTATCTGTGTAATAATATAATAATATAATAGTATTAGAGATGAGAGGTGATAAATAACAGTGTAATAGTAACGCTGGTCAGTATCTGTGTAATAATATAATAGTTTAGCCCAGGAGTCACTTTCCTCTCTTAGGGTTGTATTCAGAGAACCGTTTCCATGAAGGAACACAATTATACGCCGGCCGGTGCAGGCCACACCCCCTCACACCCATGACATTCCCCTCTCTCGGCCGTGCTGTCGATGATTTCCGCCTGCATAGACCACTTGTAACTTTCCGTGAGCAGTTGCGTGCGTATGCGTCCTCCGTACGTGCAATTCATGTCGCGCCCACATACCTTCAATTGACTGCCTCCCCCCGCCCCTTTTTAATTTACATTTTCATGTACGTATTTTTGCGTCACATATCCGGATGTATGTACCCAAGTGCGATTCACAAGTCCGTCCGTGAGGCACTTACGAGCATATAGTCTACGTAAGGTATGTAAAATAAGTTATCACGCACGCGCAGTTAACACATACCTAAAAATACGCACACAACCCGCTGTGAAAAGGGTTCTCTGAATCAGACCCTTTATTTCAAGCTCCTTAAGTCTGAATCATGTGATCTGTCTCAGAAATGCGTCACTGGTTCCAGCCTCTGATATATCCATTTCTTTTTGCAGGACTTTCCTGATGCGGGGGTTGAAAAAGTAAAGTAGGTAGAGTGCTGAATATGGCATTTGTGGGGCGGGCCTAAGCGGATCCAGGAAGGTCGATATTTTGACCTGCTTTCCGCACTCTAACTGTTGGGAGCTACGTATACAGCTATACACCAACCTCTGACATGGCGCTGGGGTCACATGGTATACATGGAATAAATGGCATTACTTATGAATATATGACTGGTACATTTTGCTTCCTTTACCTGTGTGCAGTAATCGATTCTCTCCAGTATCATGGAGAAATGTGGCCGTTCCTCCGGCTGGTGCTGCCAACATTGTGTCATTATTCGGTACCTGCAATAAAAAGACATTATCGTTCCTGGCAACAATGGACATTAATTGCTCCTAAAATGCGTTAATGCGTCATCGTCTGCCAGCATCCAGAGATCACAGCTAATCCGCCAATATTACAACCCTTCAGCATCCCATCACCAGAGGAAGGAGATAAAGGAACGACCAGGAGTAATGCTGTTACAGCACAACAGTAAATAAAGATCAGACGGAGGGGGGAGGAGTAAACAACAGGCAATACAGGCAGGTGCTTAGGGCACAGGGGCGGATTGGGAACTTAAAGTGGCTCTGGATAAAAAATCTGCAAGAGGCCACATGTGGGCGAGATCACTATTGGTGGAGTCAAGAAAATATGTATACTGGATTAGTACAGGATAAAGAAATAGATAATAAACACAGTGCAGAATACATGATATGGGAGGCAGGGTTATGTATTGCCAATTAAGTGTGTTATTCAAATACAACACCTACTGACTAATATTTCACAATCCATTAAAGACATTTATAGTGACCTTTATGCAATGCAGGTAGTCGCTGCCACCCAAGTGACCACCACCCAAAACATACAGCATCCTAGTGCCCACCACCCAATACATACAGCATCATAGTGACCACCACCCAATACATACAGCATCCTAGTGACCACCACCCCAAACATACAGAATCCTAGTAACCACCACCCAATACATACAGCATCCTAGTGACCACCACCCAATACATATAGTATCCTAGTGACTACCACTCAATACATACAACATTCTAATGATCTCTGTTCTATAAAGACATTGTTTTAGCAACCACCACCCATGACAGTCAACATCCTAGTCTTCTTCAAATAAAATAGGAGCTGCTGAATGGCCTGCAGAGGCCACCAGCCCCCAGGAAAATTCCCTGTAAGTCCTATGGCCAATCCACCCCTGTTAGGGCACTAAGGCAAGGAGGTATCAGAACCAAGGCCCTCAAAAAGCAATGGAAGGAGATGTACCTAGAATAATTTGATTTAGATTTCTCTTCTGTTCACTTTGCATTTTAATTGATAAAACTAAACTATTAACACTTTTATTTATGAAAGCATTCTTACTTAGCAGCATTTTTTTCCATACCTGCCTAAAAATACACACAGTATTGTATCATCTCTTTTTCAAAATCTCTCTGGAAGGAACACCGTAAGTATAGTCAGTCACACACACAGACTCTCCATATATCTGTGATTGGGAGGGGAGGATTTTGCAGAAGGGTACACCACAGCCTAATTTTAAAGAGTCTGTAATGAATGTGAAGCTGAGGCTTCAGTTCTGTGGCTAAATCTACACTTCATGAAATAGAATGTGATTCTGCACCAAGTGTTACAAGAGGAGAGTAATGTCATGTTTTCAGGGGCTGCTCCTGTTACTGAAACACTTTGCTGCTCACTTCATTCAGCGAGATCTGATCTTCAGGATTCATTATTTTTCAATTGTTGCAACTGAGCAAAGAATTGTAAAGAATTTTTAACTTCATGAATTGGTGACATCAGGATGGTCTGTGAAAGGCAAGATTGCAACTTATAAAACATGCAGCAGGGTCCGAATGGAAATAAGTCTTTGCTAATTGGGACCTGATCCACAGATAAGAAATAAGTACAAGTCCTAGGGTCAGGCTGTGGGGAGGGGAGTTTTAGGGTCAGGCTGTGGGGAGGAGAGTCTTAGGGTCAGGCTGTAGGGAGGGGAGTCTTAGGGTCAGGCTGCAAGGGAGGGGCGTCTTAGGGTCAGGGAAGAGAGGGTTAGGGTAATGGAAGGGGAGGGTTAAGGTAATGGAAGGGGAGGGTTAAGGTAATGTATGGGGAGGGTTAGGGTAAGGATTAGGAGAAGGGTTGGGAAATACTCTCCATTCGCCACTCCCTGCAATTGCTTCTATTCAGCGAGCAGTCACTTTGATTCTGCCTGGGAGAAAACCACTCTTTTGAAAAATGGCCGTTCTATATGGAGACCCTCACTCGCTTTAAATATAACCTATGTAGCTTTTCTTATCTTTTCCTAATGCCCTAAACCAATCAACCATAGATATCATCAATATAACGCATCCATGTGAATATAAAAACACTTCCGTACACGGGCCCCGGGCAGTTCTTGGGTGGGTCCATCCTTCCTCCGCTCGTCACAAATTCCAGCACCTCCTGGTTGCTTTTACTGGGGTACGGCATGTATCCCAGAGAGAAGATTTCCCACAGCAGGACCCCGAAAGACCTAAACACAGAAGACGGAGAGACACAATCAGTGGATGTACTGTGCGAGCACCGGACCTATGGGAAGGCGCAGTATACAATACAGATGTTTTCAGTCTTCTAATCACAGCGGGAGAGTTCTGCATTCAAGAAGTTCCGGTGGTTAACCAACCTAAGCAGCTACCTGCTGGGGCACCAGCTAAACACTGATATAGGGATATGGGTCGGCGATACGATTGGCCGTTTCATACCAGCGAATTCCGAAGTGGCTCCCAAATTGATTGATTTATTCCGAAGTCTCCTCTCCCCAGAGCCTAACCCTAAAACTCCCCTCCCCAAAGCCTAACTCTAAGACTTCCTTTCTCCGCAGCCTGACCCTATGACTCCACTCCCCGCAGCCTAACCCTATAACTCCCCTCCCCGCAGCCTGACCCTAAGATTCCCTTTCTCTGCAGCCTGACCCTAAGACTCCACTCCCTGCAGCCAAACCCTAAGACTCACCTACTTGCAGCTTAACCCTAACCCTAAGACTCCGCTACCTGCAGGGAGACCCTAACCCTCCTCTTTCATGATCCCCAGAGCCTTACCCTAAAAGTCCCTGGAGGACACAGAGGTTACACACCACTCCAGTGGGGTCTGCGGCAGAAGTCAATCGGCATACTTACCCATTCTAAAACATGCGATTGGCTGCCTTTTCAAAATAGAAAATGAGCTTTCGGCTGTGACCCTAATACTCCCTTCTACACAGCCTAACCCTAAGTCTCCTCTCCCCACAGCCTAACCCTAAGTCTCCCCTCCCCGCCGCTTAACCCCAAGACTCCCTTCCCTGCAGCCTGACCATAAGATTCCCTTCCCCACAGCCTGACCCTAAGACTCCCCTGCGAATAAGCCCCTTTCTCAGTTGTATGCAGTCTAGATCGGTCTCTCCAGCACGAATAGCTAACTGTCCGCAAAGAACGCTCACCCTGCACATGTCTGGAAAAATGGCTGCTGTAACTACTAAGCACAATGCACCAGAGCCAGGATTAAGCACAGGATCTGTACACTGGCCTTTGCAACAGAGGCAAACGTCCAGAATTTGTTATCCTATAAGCACCCGCTCTCCTCGCATGCACAGGCCCTCCACGTCCAGAGTATAGCTTCCATGTTCTGGTGCGGAAGGGCGACATACGGAATGCAGGAGCGTACATAAGGGCTTTGCATTCCAACACCCACCAGGTATCTGGTGCACACAGTGACCCGGCCCTCCTTGGCGTCAGAGAGTGACTTCTGCATTGCAAAGCAGCATCACTTAGCTGGGTTCCAGTGCGTTAATCACTATACTGTGCATGCGTAAGCCAGTTTGTGTTAAAAATTCTGCATCCGGCCAATCATTTTAGTGTTCGCGGTCAATGTCTTTCTGTAAAGAGGCGTATAACTCAGAATAAGGCTGGAATGCCATTTTTGTCTTGCGTTCACACTGTGGTATCAGGTCACAACCCAAATTCCCTCTTCCTGGATTAATAAATACACCCCCACTCCACTCACATTTTCTAACACATTTCTAGCACCAGTTTTGGTGTATATATTAAATATATTTTTTCTGGCACCAGTTTCTAACACTGTTTTTTTGAATTGGTGACAATATTTTACAAATATAGTAAATGTTAATTCATATAGTGCCACAAATTGTCCACAGCGCTTTACAGATAACATTAGACATTCACATCAGTCCCTGCCCTTATTGGAGCTACAGACTAAGGGGGCTGATTCAGAGATGCGATTGCGAAAAGATCGCAAATATACGCATCTAATGTTAAGATCTTAGCAGGTTCCAGCCCACTGCATAAAGAGTCACTCCCCTTGCAAACAGCGGTGGATCTTAAACTTAGACCACCATTGACTAGCCCTAACTCTGCGCTGTCATTTGCGATCTTAAGTGATGTAGTAGCGTATATTTAAGATCCTAAGTGTCAGCCCGCGCCCACTTTCCCTCATTTCCCTACCTCCCCCCGCCCATTTCCATGCAAATCCTTAAGATCTTAAAGATTCGCAGCACTTAAGATCTTAAGTGCTTGCGATCGATTCACACTTACGCTCTTAGCGAATTTACGCTCCTAACCACTACGTACATGGCGTTGCACTATTACTACGCATGCAGAGTTTTGCGAATTTTCTAAGATCCTAAATATATGCTCCTAAGTGCCGTGGAAATCGTATCTCTGAATCAGGCCCAAGGTCCCTAACACATACACAGACACACACACACACAGTTGGGTTAATTTATGCAGCCGCTAATTGCCTACCATTATGTTTTTGGAGTGTGGGAGGAAACCGGAGCCCCCAGGGGGAAACCCACGCAGACACAGGGAGAACATACAAACTCCACACAGGTAAGGCCTAGTCCGGGAATTGAACTCATGAGCTCTGCGCTTTGGGACACAATGCTACTCACTGAGCCACCGTGCTGTATACTGTCATGCAGTATATTACTTCTTTATGTACTGTAGCGTGTGCCAATCAAGCGTATTTTTAATCCTGCTTCTCACTGTAAAAACAATTCACTGTATTTCTGCCTCCTTACACCTTTCACAAAAGTTATGTCTTTTTGTAGCTCATCATCTGTGGTCATGTACAATGCGCCATGGTGGAATTCTCGGAAAGGTGTATGTGGACACATCTGTAAGAAGGGGAAAGCGCAAAGGGGCAATCCCTCTGCCCCGGCTTATGCTTCCAAAACACAACCCAAATCAGTGACCACAGAAATATTCTGATACGATAACATTCTATTGGTAAACTGCGTTATTATTTACTGCTTTCATACCATGTGTCGGTCTTGGATGTGAAGATTCCTTCCATGAAGGCCTCTGGCGGCATCCATTTCACCGGCAGCATCGCGCACCCTCCTTTTCGATAATAACTCGCCCTGGGGAGCAAAACATTTTTACGTTTACACTGCTCTTAGTCATAGAGAGTAATAAAGATGGATCAGTACAGTGCACATATTCCCCTTTAATAAACCTTCTAATACACCTGCTATTGTGTTATGTTGAGGCTGGTCTGAGATGCTGGAGAGACATAACTCAGACATGTCCTAAAGATTATAGCGCTAGAGCCATTGCTGCCTTACTACCTTCTATTCCCAATGCACCAGTGCTGTTTGTCTCTATCTTTCTCTACGTTGATGAACTATATTTTACCAAATCCCTGCCATTGTCATTGACTCTCCTCTCTGTCACTCTCTTCCACACTTGGTAAATGGTCCATGTTACAAGTCTTCTCCAGAGCTGCACCTGCTCTGTGGAATGACTTTCCTCAGCCCTCAAAGTGCTCCTGTCACCTCTTCAGAGAGTTTACTAACTCATCCTCCCTCGTATTTTTCTTTTACCCTATTATCCTCCTGTTTCCTTTCCACTATTCCTCCAATGGATTACTTGCATGTTTTCTCTTTCCATATTCATCTTCTCAGTCCTGTGACTAGTTATTCCAATGCCTGTCCCCTGAACGCTGCATTCTGTAATATATATTTATAATACTTTAGAATAGGGACATGTATTATATTTATTTAAGTTCTTCCATTTTTGTGAGATAAGCATAAATGACACTAAACCCACGTGTACCAAACACGTGAAATTGCGCCCAGCGTCCGTAATAGAAGTGACAGTTTCTCAGCATATTTTCGGGGTATAATTGCACCCGCACAGTGGCAGCAGTTTACACTACAAAGACTGACGTACATAGAATTCAGGGTTTTGAACCAGATCCGATACTTGAGAAATAGAGGTGTGACGATCCGTTATTGAATTGCCCTAATATTAGCGCATCAGGGCTAACCCCTCCCCTCACGCAATTCCCATAGTCAGGGCCTAACTTAACCTTCCCAACTCCAACAGACATAAAATGGCGGCGAGGCAGAAGTCTAAATAGGTGCGCAGAGAGGGGGCACATCTGCATTGTAGAGCATGCCCCTACTGCGGATTGCAACCTAGTCCCTCTATTAGACGACATTAGTGCAAGTCATCTTAAGGCTGGGCAGGCTGCAGTGCATTCCGATGCATTGGTGCAAAAGGATGCTCAGAACATAGAAGCGGCCACATCTGATCTGAGCACACGTAAACGTTAATTCATAGCTGCCAATTCTCCCAAAATTCAGGCATTGCTCCCGGAATCCAAATCACCTAGATCTGGACATGAGTCAATGGGGCGTTACTAAGGATGGACGGGACTTGATGACATCAGATTCCATCCCATACTTTGTAACCCCTTGAATGGCACTTTTGATTAGGCAGGGGTGGCGCTTCAGAATGATTTGCATACATCACACCCTCAAACTCCACCCCCATGCTGCTGTCTCTTGTTTCTTCCATTGGGAGACACTGGGGGCCTCATTTACTAAGGTCGTTTTTTATAGCGATTCAACATCGATCATCATCGCTGGGTTTGAGCAGCAATTTTTTTGCAGAATTTGCGGCATTTACTATGCTGAATTTTTGCCATCGATGTTGAATCTCCATTGATGTTGATCGATTTTAAAATGGAAAAATCGCCCTGCTTTTCAATAGAAAAGCATGGCGATTTTTCCATTCTCCATCTCAAAATCGGCTAGTCAAATCGCCTTTAGTGAATGAACCGTGTTGTATAGGTTTACATTAGAAAAGTCGGGACGGGGAGGGTTGGTCGATTTGTTGGGGAGAAAGGCCAAAGTCCTGGGAATTTGGCTTTAGTAAATACGATGATGGTGAAAATACAGCTAAAGTCCCAGGACTTTGGGCGATTTTGCCAACATCGACCTTAGTAAATGAAGCCCAGGGAATCTCAGGGTAGAAGTGTACTGAATGTTACATGAAGCGGTTACCTAGGATAAGTTTCATATATTTCTGTGGTCTCCTTGCAGAAACTATCCTTCAGTAGAAATTCACTGTTCCTAAATGTGCCGTAACAACTGGTAATTATTTCAAGGAAACAACTATTGTGAGGCTCTTATATATAATTATAAACATGTAGCCAGTGCTTTTTCAATCTAGCCAAGTAAAGTAAGAGCCTGACGTGACCTTGGCACGCCTGAAACGCTGCACTGCTCAGACGATGCTGTAAATCTCTCTTGTCCAATGTCTGATTTGTAGAAGGGCGGCTGACTGGCCAGGATTTCGGGAGAGATCTTGATGTTCTCTGGATTGGCAGAAGCTTCACTGAAACTTCTAAATAAAGGAAAGAATTCTCTCTGTCATTTACCTGCGACAGAATTCCACAACGTGGGCATTTACATTGGAAATGGCGATAGCCGGAGTTCAGATTTTTTGGCACTTTTAGCGTGTTATGATAGCGAGGCAGGATGCTGGCGCAAGGGGGAGGGTTTTAGTATTGCAAAATTAACTACTTCATTTGTTCATTCATCATGCATTCCTGTAATTCAGCACTGCAATTTATATTGGAGTCCTCAAAATAAATACAAAAAATTCTGCTTCTGCTTCTTAGTTGCGGAGTTTTGCAAAATGACCTACTGCGCATGTGTAGTAGGTCATATACACAATCCACGTACCAGTTAGGAGCAGTTTAGTTAGAAAGAGGCGGGGTAATGCCGCAGGGGCGGCCCTAGGTTTTGCAGGGGCCTAAGGCAAAAACTTGATTGATTTTCTTTTTCTTTTTTTGCAAGTCTGGCGCCACTGGCCGCCCCCCCCCCTCGCATGTGTGAAGTAAAAGCCCTGCACTGGGCCACAGCAGCCAGCAAGTAAAGGCCCTGGGCCACAGCAGCCAGCACATTGCCGCCGGTTCATCATCCACTGTACTGGCTGCCGTGGCAACGCGCGGTGCCTTCACTTCCCGGACACTTTATTGTCACATACACAGTGCCCAGACCGCTGTGTCCAGGCACTGTGTATGTGTTGCTATGACAACACAGCACCGTTTTCACGCTGTGTTGCCATGGCAATACATACACAGTGCCTAGAAGCAGCAGCCCGGGCACTGTGTATATGACTACAGTGTCCAGGAAGTAAAGGGCTGCGGTAGCCAGTGCAGTGGATGATGACAGAGCCGGCGGCATTGTACTGGGGCCTTTACTTCACACATGCGAGCCTGGCAGCCAGTGGCGAGGGGTGGGGGTGGGGGGGTTTAGGGCGGCCAGTGGCGCTAGGCTTGCATAAAAAAAAAAAAAGTGTGAGGAATTGGCGCGGGGCCTATGTAATGCCGCCGGGAGTGGTTAGGCAGAAGTGGGAGGGGGAGGGATTTAGATTATCCGGGGAGGGTGGGGTTAGGCGGGGAGAGGCAATGTCCGTGCGTTCTTAAGAAGGAAACTACGCACAGTTAGATAAGGTAGTCCTATGGTACTCATAAGAGCCATAAAAATGGGGGGCAGATCGGGTGAGATAGGTGCGGATCTGTCCTCACCTAACTCACTCAGGTGTGAAATACGACCCTCTAGAACAAAATAATAACTTATCCTGTGCCCGATGTGGCATTTTTGCAGATCACCCCTTTATACGGCCTCATAAAGCAAAGTCTGTGTACAGAATACGACACTTGCCAGATATCCGCCTTCTAAAAATGCCAGATTTGTTTTTGTTTGCAAACATCTGTAAACTATTTTACTTGATATAAAAATTACCTGTATATGTCCCGAGCCATCCCGAAATCCCCAATTTTGGCAACTCTGCCGGGCCCCTGACACGTGAGCAGACAGTTCCTGGCGGCAATGTCCCTGAGAACAAACAAAGCGTTTAATAAAAGTCCACGCTCTCTCCAGATCCGCGCTAGACCTTCCTGTCCGGGGGGTCGGAGCGTCGGGTAAGTTGGTCGTTATTGATCGTTTCATTATACGTGCATATGTTTCTAACACAAAGGACACCTGTAACCAGATTTACTAAGCTGCGGGTTTGGAAAAGTGGAGATGTTGCCCATAGCAACCAATCAGATTCTAACTAACATTCTCTAGTATGTAATGTTTAAATGCCATCCAGCCCCTCATTAACGTTACCAAGCTAAAGCTCAAAGCCCACCCTCCCATTCAAATTTTCCATAAGACCAGCCTCAAAATTGACCATTGAAGGGATGCTGTTTAGCCAAATAAGCTTTGAATGTACACATAGGTGTCTGCTTGCACCTGCTATCCCCAATCACTCTAAAAATGGGATGGGCAGGTGAGTAACCCGAGGAAAAAGAGGAAGGTGCCCTGACGGAGGGGGATGTGCAGACCAGCGTTGAGAGAGGGATTCAGCTTACAATGAGAGTTTTAAAATGAAGCTGATCAGTATCTGTGCCCTATCGGCAGACATTAAGGGCCAGATTTACTAAGCTGTGGGTTTGGAAAAGTGGAGATGTTGCCTCATAGCTACCAACTCTCCCTGAATATCAGGGAGACTCCATGAAATGTGGGTAATCTCCCTGACTCCCTGAAGTGTTTGATAATCCCTGATGTTGATTCAGTTCCAAATGTCACTGCTGTATTATGACAAAATGTAGATATTGTGTCCTATTTCCCTGCATTGAGGCCTATGGAGGCAGCCATAGATGGAGGCCAAGATGTAATCAAAGACTGGCAATGATCTTTTTAATAAATACGTATGTATTCACTGATAATTCAAAAGTGAATAAATACTTTTGCTGCCATTTTTATTAAGAAATTCTTTTCCTGGCTGTTCTAGACATCCCGGGTGGAGCTATTCACAGGACACATCCCTTTAGTGCAGCACCTTTATAGGGTTATCACAATCTCCCTGATTTTCATTTGCAAAAGTTGGCAACCATGTGTTGCCTACAGCAACCAATCAGATTCTAGCTTTCACTTTCCTATTGCATACTAGAGAATGTCAGCTAGAATCTAATTGGTTGCTATGGGCAACATCTACACTTTTCCAAACCCGCAGCTTAGTAAATCTGGCTCTAAGTATTTTCTTGCATGTAAAATGTATCCCCCTCCCCCCATTATAAAGGGATATCTGAATATACCTGTGAATAAAGTGGTTTTCCTCCAGATATTGGCAGCCTTTTGCTATATCACGAGCCACATTGAGCAGGTCCAGCATGGAGAGAGAGGAGGGCTGGTTCTGTAGAGCGATAAAGAGGAACGGTCAAAGGCTATGAGATACCTGGCGGTCTAGTGACATAATAATGCAAGTCCACAGCTTGTAATATACGGAGATGATACTATAGAATGGAACTTTCATCTTTACAACACTTACCTGCCCTGCGATCCTTGGTGTAGCTCCTCCTCCAGCGCTGTCGGAATCTTCTGGTTGTAGTTCGCTAGTCTGATGAGTTGTATTTCAAATAAAAAGTTCCCTTTAAAGCACTGAAATGACGAATGCGGTCAGTTTCCAGCAAGACGATGTCATCTCTGCGACTGGTGTGTTATCAAAGAATCCAAAGATGACAGGTACTATTTTCTACAACCTAACCCTAACACATCCCCTTTCTGCAGCCTAACCTTAACCCTCCCCTAACCTTAACCCTTCTATAACCCTAACCTTAACCCTCTCCTAACCATCTCTGTCCCACAGCCATCCCTGTCCCGTCCCCTCTCTGCAGTCTAACCCTAAAAATCCCTTTCTAGCAGCCTAACCTTAACTGTACGTTAATCCTAACCATCCCCGTCCTCAGCCTAACTTTAACCCTCCCCTCTTTGCAGCCTAACTGTAACCACCCCCTCTTTGCAGCTTAACCCTAACCATCCCCTCTTCACAGCCTAACTCTAACCCTCCCCTCTTCACAGCCTAACCCTAACCCTCCCTTCTTCACAGCCTAACCCTAACCCTCCCCTCTTCACAGCCTAACCCTAACCATCCCCTCTTCACAGCCTAACCCTAACCATCCCCTCTTCACAGCCTAACCTTAACCATCCCCTCTTTGCAGCCTATCCCTAACAATCCCCTCTTCACAGCCTAACCCTAACCATCCCCTCTTCACAGCCTAACCCTAACTATCCCCTCTTCACAGCATAACCCTAACAATCCCCTCTTCACAGCCTAACCCTAACAATTCCCATTCCGCAGGCAAACCTTAACCGTCCCCTCTCTGCAGCCTAACCCCTAAATATCCCCTTCTAGCAGCCTAACCTTAATGGCACTTTGTTATAACAGGAACATTGGCCGTTTTACCCGTTACAAATATTCTTTATTAGAAACCTGTTGGTGCTGGTATAGCCGGGATTGAGCGGTCAGCTGTAGCAGTGTGGAAATTAAGAATGCACCATGAACGATTCTGGATTACGCATCGTAAGTCTTTCTGATGGCGAGGCAGGACGATGGCGTGTACACATTGGTGGACGGGGGGGGTATATTAATTGTACAGTAAGGGCTGAAAACAGCACTTGGCGCCCCATGTATGAGTGATGAGTGCTACAGAGCTATACATACATACACTCATAAATGGAGCGCCGAGTGCTGTTTAAAGCTGCCAGCCTCTGACAGCTTGCTTGCAGCACAGGGGGAGTGGCTCGCCACAGGGCACCCCGCCCTCCTCCGGGCACTGTAGCAGTCGCAGCCTTTGCATCCCCAGTAGTTACGCCCCTGCACTTAGCGTAAGTTCCCTTTCGTTGACTTACAAGCTCTGTGCGCACTTCTTGATCCGGTCCTTGGTGTGTACACCGGATGCGTAGGAGAGGTGCAGCCACTGGCAGAACTACCCTTGGTGCAACAGGTGCAGCGGCACCGGGGCCCATGTTGAAAAAAGGGCCCACAGCCGTCACCACAGCACCGCCAAAGCTCCCCACCGGGTTACCTGGGATAACATCAGGGCCTAAGCGTATTTTTTGCACCTGGGCCCACAGCTCGCTAGTTCCGCCTCTGGGTGTGCAGCCTGTGGGGATTTGGGAGTTACTGCATAAAAAATTGGCAATTTTGCACCTGGGCAAAACCTGGTGGAACTGCAGGGGGAAAGGTGCAAGCGGCGCGAATCCAGAGGCGATGTTTCGTAGCTCATCTCTAAGTTAAAGTTTAAACATAGAACTGTCCAGTATTTGTACGTAATCATCCAGTGTTTTACTGATTGCACCCCTCACGTGGCTGGTCCAGGACAGATTTACGCCATTTTGTGAAGTGACTCCTAAACCCTGCGCCAATTCCGGTATCTGCTGCAGACGCTTTACGGATGATCTCATCAGATGGAAATGCACTAAGTAAAATACAAAACCCGAATGCGATTTATTTGTCCCTCTGAGATAATCGTGATAAAATGCTACAAATTTTCTCCACACAGAATTACAGCCTTAATGTGTCTAAAAAATGGATTGTGTGGCGCTAAGGGCCATTTGTGAGAGTAATTCCCTCTGACAATGCCACTCGGCCAGGAAATGAGTGGAGACGCAGCAGTTGTGCCTCTGGGGTTTATCAGGCTCCGTTCTCCTGGAAGACAGATAACATCTTTCTTCCAGGTCACAGAGAGCCGGGCAGCTGCAAATGTCAGAGACAGCGGACCACATTCAGGGGTTATGGGGTTCACATGTCTGTATGGTCGGGGTCCTCCATAGCACCAGCTTTGTAATACATACAATAAAAAACATCCAACTATGATGAGTAACGAAGGACAGGGGTCCGGATTCACAGTTACGTAGTTTTAAATAAGCTTCTACGCATGTGTAGTAGCTCAATTCTTAAAACAACATACGTAAGACGAAAACAACGTAACTTTGAATCCGGACCCGGATTCTGATTTAATAACGGCATGGCCAATGCATAAGTACCCTCTACAGGCCTCATGTACATGTGTACAGAGACTGTTACGTATCATAATTCTGCGCCATCAATGCTGTATTCTGTGCATCAAGGCAGGGCGTGACTGCTGCTGTACGTGCATTAGGGGTCAAAACTCGGAAGGCCCGTGCGTGTAAGGAGAGTGTATTACCCTCGCACGCACAGGACATAGCAGTGCACACACTTTCCATTCCGTACAAATGGATTTACACGCGTGTGATCGTACTTAAATCAGGATCCAGTCCTATGTCACTATTAACGATAATTTTCCTGTCACTGACTATCAATAAAGTTTATTATTAGTTATATGGCACCATAAAGGGGAAAAAAACATAATAGCATAAAACCACCAAATAAGCAACAAAATAGCAATGATAAATAACAATAATATAAAAAAAAAAGTATTGTGGCACTGGTTACAATATAAAACAATGTGACAGCAGACATAGCTGAGTAAAGATTTTCACCTTCATCCCAAATAATGCTATCTTCTCATTCCCATCTTCTCCCGTGCTGCACCCCACCACAGGAAATCTCTCCCTATCAGCCTCTCCAAAGCTTCAAACAGATTCTCAAGACCCATTTCTTCACCAAAGTTTCCCAACTCTCCACATAACCAACCCCTACTGCATCCTACTCCATTAATTACCCCTCTATGTCACCCCTGGGTGTCTTTCTCTGCATTCTAGACTTTAAGCTCTTACTACCACCCCCTATCTTATTTTCTCTCTTATTCAGCAGCTCTGACCCTGTTTGGCGGCTCCATCTCTCTCGGTACAGGGTCAGCGTTCGCTGTATGTACTGTGTTGTCAGGTTATGATGCTCAGCAGTGTCACTGGGCATTGTTCAGTAATGGTACCCTGAGCGTTGCTTCAGTGATATAATAAACTATGCTCGATGGATACCCAAATAGGCAAAGAAAAGGCTGATGAGAGAGATTGTAAGTAATCATTTACAGAACAAATCACCATGACAAAAAGTGAATTATTTAAGAGAAAGTCAGATAACTGTGTAACTTCTCCAGGCTGTAGCTCATAGCAGAGACACGGAATATGTCCTGACAGAGCTGATACCAGACTCCCAGTAGAACCAGGTAGATCAATATCCTATATATCTCTGCTGTGCTCCCCTCCTGAGTACTGTGCATGTAACTCAAACACAGAGTATTGCATCACATAGTTCATAAAATGCCTTCACATAGTGCAGAATTAATCATCCACATTTTATTAGAATCATAGAATAGTAAGAATATAGGACTGGATACAGATACTGAAAATAGGAGAAAAATTGGTGGAAAGTTACACCTGAGTAAAATCATAAAGAATGTTGGGGGTGGGGGGTGAGAGTAATGGGAGGTGGGTCAGCGGTTAGAATGATCCTTTTATGAAAGGGCCGTTTTCTCGCAGCCATTTTAGAAATGGGTCTGAAATCGATTGTTCCAGCCTCGCTGAGGAGAAGCAATCGAACATCCACAGGGCGAACCCGCAGCGGCGATTAGTGAGAATTTTCCCAAACCCAGCCCTTATCCTAATCCTCACTCTAACCCTCCCCTTCTATTACCCTAATCCTAACCCTCCCTTCCCTGCTGCCTAACCCTAACACCCCCTCCCTGCAGCAATCCCTAACATTCCCCTTCCCACAGCCTAACCCTAAGACTCCCCTCCACATAGCCTAATCCTAAGAGTCTCCCTATACGCTAACCTGTTGGGTGCAGCAGTGAGTCTCTAACAGCGGGTCTGTTCACATAGCCTAATCTTAAGACTCCCCTCCCCGCAGTCTAACCCTAAGACTCCCCTCCCCACAGCCTGACCCTAAGACTCTCCTCCACACAGCATGACCTTAAGACTCCCTTCCCTGCAGCCTAACTTTAAGACTCCTCTCCCCACAACCTAACCCTATGACTGTAATAGCATTACTACTGTATTACACTTTTATATAGACTTGTACTGGGAGACATCACCTCTCATCTCTAATACTATTTTATTATTATTATTAATTATTATTATATTTGTACACAGATACTGACCTGCGTTACTATTACACTGTTACTTATACTTGTTGTAGGAAACATCATCTCTCCTCTTTAATTCTTTTAGCAAAAGTTGACATTCACTTCCCCTGCAATTCAACATGGTTTTGCCCAGGTGTAACTCCAACTGATTTTTTTTTTACACTCTAGATCTAGTCCATAGTCCCTGCTATCCTCAATTTATGAATCTTGTCATGGTCTCACATTTGTTAAGAGGTTATATAAACCAACTGACACAGAATCAAAGTTATCATATTAAATTATGCAAAAATAGGTGTCTGAGATCACAAATCTTCATCTATAGCTGGTGCAGAAATGTGAATCCCTTGTTCCTCTATGCCTCGTTATCCAAGCTCGACTACTAAATGTCCTTTGAAATAATTTATATGTACATCTCTCTGTAACCAGGTCAGAGACATACGCTCTTGACTCCTGCGTGTTTTAGCAGTAGATAAGAAATAATTCACTGACGCGTTTCATCACCTCATGTGATTTCTTCATACAGTGCACAGGTGCTTATGGTTAGAGAGGTGAAGCACTATGCAGTATATCAAAGGACATACAATAGTCAAGTGTGAATAACTTATTGTACTGTGACATTAATCTGACTGTGACGTTCAGGATTATGTTCCATTAGATGCTATTAAATTACGGCAATATTTGTATATGACATATGTGGATGCATAACTGATAATAGTTAAGGACCAGAAAAAGAGTTTGAACATAAGAGGAAAACAGGTGTAAAGTAACAGGTAGAAAGTTACACCTGGGTAAAAGCCATGCCGAATTGCAGGGGGGGGGGTAAATGTCACTTGTTGCAAACAGTATCTGTGTAATAATACAATAATAATATAATAGTATTAGAGATGAGAGGTGATAAATGACAGTGTAATAGTAACACTGGTCCCTATCTGTGTAATAATATAAAAATGATAATATAATAGTATTAGAGATGAGAGGTGATAAATAACAGTGTATTAGTAACACTGGTCACTATCTGTGTAATAATATAAAAATGATAATATAATAGTATTAGAGATGAGAGGTGATAAATAACAGTGTATTAGTAACACTGGTCACTATCTGTGTAATAATATAAAAATGATAATATAATAGTATTAGAGATGAGAGGTGATAAATAACAGTGTATTAGTAACACTGGTCACTATCTGTGTAATAATATAAAAATGATAATATAATAGTATTAGAGATGAGAGGTGATAAATAACAGTGTATTAGTAACACTGGTCACTATCTGTGTAATAATATAAAAATGATAATATAATAGTATTAGAGATGAGAGGTGATAAATAACAGTGTATTAGTAACACTGGTCACTATCTGTGTAATAATATAAAAATGATAATATAATAGTATTAGAGATGAGAGGTGATAAATAACAGTGTATTAGTAACACTGGTCACTATCTGTGTAATAATATAAAAATGATAATATAATAGTATTAGAGATGAGAGGTGATAAATAACAGTGTATTAGTAACACTGGTCACTATCTGTGTAATAATATAAAAATGATAATATAATAGTATTAGAGATGAGAGGTGATAAATAACAGTGTATTAGTAACACTGGTCACTATCTGTGTAATAATATAAAAATGATAATATAATAGTATTAGAGATGAGAGGTGATAAATAACAGTGTATTAGTAACACTGGTCACTATCTGTGTAATAATATAAAAATGATAATATAATAGTATTAGAGATGAGAGGTGATAAATAACAGTGTATTAGTAACACTGGTCACTATCTGTGTAATAATATAAAAATGATAATATAATAGTATTAGAGATGAGAGGTGATAAATAACAGTGTATTAGTAACACTGGTCACTATCTGTGTAATAATATAAAAATGATAATATAATAGTATTAGAGATGAGAGGTGATAAATAACAGTGTATTAGTAACACTGGTCACTATCTGTGTAATAATATAAAAATGATAATATAATAGTATTAGAGATGAGAGGTGATAAATAACAGTGTATTAGTAACACTGGTCACTATCTGTGTAATAATATAAAAATGATAATATAATAGTATTAGAGATGAGAGGTGATAAATAACAGTGTATTAGTAACACTGGTCACTATCTGTGTAATAATATAAAAATGATAATATAATAGTATTAGAGATGAGAGGTGATAAATAACAGTGTATTAGTAACACTGGTCACTATCTGTGTAATAATATAATAAATAACTGTGTAATAGTAACGCTGGTCAGTATCTGTGTAATAATATAATAGTATTAGAGATGAGAGGTGATAAATAACAGTGTAATAGTAACGCTGGTCAGTATCTGTGTGCAATAAATAAAAGCAGAGCATTCTTCATGCACGCAGAAAATAAGATTATTCTCAATCCCTCTGGAATGCAACATGGTTTTTCCCAGGTGTAACTTTCCACCTGATTTCCTCTTATTTTTACACTCTGGATCAGATCCATTAGGCACATTAGTCAACTCTGAGCCTGCTTATTTATGCAGGGTCCATAAAGCTCAGCATTTGGAAGACTTAGATGTGTAGAGAGGCAGAAGTGTTTCTAGAGATGTCCCATTATTACATCCCATCATCAATGTCAGTGCATTGCAGAGCATCCTTATATCTATAGAAGATCTCTCACCACTCGGGGCCGTGTCTGTCTGAGGAAAGACTTCAGATCTCCTCCGGCCATGAGCTCCAGCAATATGAACCTGGGCAGGGCCTGCAGACTCACTCCGATGCAATGCACGATGTTCTGGTGACTGAATTTGCTGTGGATAAAGCGCATGCAGAGATTAGGACGCTCCTGTGACAGATTCATGGTAAGATGGCTTTATCTGTGCAGTCTGAAGTATGTCCCCGAGTGCGATTCACATGTACGTCCGTTAGGCACTCACGTGTGTATAGTCAACATAAACTACATAAAGTTACGACGCATGCGCAATTTATCCGATCCTAAAAATACGCACGGAACTCCCCTCGGAAATGGATCTCTGAATACGGCCCGGTAGATGCAGAGACTCCTTTGTGAGGCCTCTTGTTTGCCAACTCTTTAGCAGGTATGGATGTGTCTAAGCAGCTGATTGGGTAGTACACTGAGACCGTGTGACTGCACTGAATTGGGATCAGTAGACATTGGAGCATTTTCATTGGTTGTTAGAGTAGACCCCCCCATATCTACTCTGCATTTGATATCCTTTACCTCTAAACCTGACTGATTATGGACCGGATCCAGATTTAAGATCGTCAGGTGATTTACACACGCAAGGTGCCCTCCAGATGTTACGCTAGGATTACTATAGTAATCCTAGCGTTTAAACAATCGGACGAAAGTTTGTTCCGTCCGAGCCCATTTGCGTGCAAGGGGGGAAGCATGTAAAGTGTACAGTGTGTGTACGGACCGCTGATCCGCCCGTCGCATTTAAGGCAGGCTCATGGCAGCATAAGCTGCCATAAAGCCCGCACGACAGAAGGGAGTGACAGGGAGTGTGCACTGTCTCTAATTTCAGACCCCCGCGCGCACGGAAAGCACACGGGGGTCTGAATCCGGTCCTATTTTCTTGATTCATAATAATGATCAATCACTGTATAGCCGCCTGATCAAACCCCTTCTCTTGGAGCCAGGCTAGTGTCTGATTTTCTGTCTGCATTGACCTTGGATTGGACATTGGCCATTCCTGGATTGCTGCTCCTCCTGATCTCTACTTGGACACGAAACCCAGTGGGCTGTATTCACAGATCTGTTTTTTAAAAGCAAGCAGTTATATGCACGCACATAGCAAGGCAACAGCCACCAACACCCACGACACTCTCCTCTCATGGCCGTGCAATCGTACACTTACACCTCCATAGAGCACCTCTAACTTTACGTGTGTACTTACTTGCGTGTATGTATGCCGTACATGCGATTCTATGTAAACGCGCCCTCATAGCCTCAATTAAATGCCCCCCCACCACCTTCTTTAACGTAACGTATTTCAACCCCGCCTCTCTGTACGTATGTCCCCAAGTGCAATTCACATGTCCGTGCCTAAAGCACTGACCTGCGTATAATCTACGTAAATAAAGTTACTACTCATGCGCTGTTAAAACGTACCTAAAAATGCGCACACAACTTCACGTGAAAACGGATCTGTGAATACGGCCCCTGGTGTAGGATTGCAGAAGACTCTTTCTTGATGAATCAATAGGCTCCGTGTTTTGTAAGGAATATTAGGCTAGCCCACCAAACATCAAGGTCAGTACCGATAACTCAATACCTATCGGTGTTATCATACACTGGTGTCCAGTCAGTGACCAGTCATTGTGTAACAACATAGTAACCATCTTACCCAATGATAAGAGCTTCCATGAGGAAATCCAGCTCGTCCTGCTCAGAACAAACCTCTGGGAGAGTCTAAGAGAGAACAGAGGATTCATGATATGACAATACAAACAATAGACAATCAAAACTCACTCCCTACTGTCCTAATTCATTGGACTGTTCAAAAGTCTTTCATCTAGTTCAAATGTGAAGCTAGGTCATGTCCTTTCAGAGATGTTTCTAGATGGTAAGAAGGGTTTGGTGGGCCCATCGCTTACTAAACCTTGCACATTTCCAACCAAACCCTTGGTAATACTACTGGGTTATAATGTGTGTTGTTTCCAATGTTTGTGTCAGTTCCTGTTATTAGTCGAGGTATAAAATTGTCCAACATAAATGTGAAGTGGAGGTGGCCTCAAACTTAAGGTGTCCTATAGAAAACCCAACGCATTTCTGGCCTTATCCACATTTAAGCTGTTTATCTCTTTTGGATGTTGTCCACTGGTTACCAATCTTAAAACTAGTTTCTTTTGTTCTGATTTGTAGTCTGTTCAGACAAAGGCCTCACTCAACAAACATTTATAAAGGGTCTCACCACTCGATGTAATCCATGATTCCTTCCCGGGGATCAAGGCAATGACAAAGAACGACTGACCATTAAAACTCAAACCCCACATGTAAGATTGCCCTTTGTTATTTTAGCTTCATCCCATCTCAATTAGCAGCTGCTGGCTCAGACAAGAAAGCTAACATGACCCATTCCGTTCACTGGATGAGTCATACAATCTTTCTGTAGGACACTGTCAATTGCTGTTAATTGGTAAGTAAACAAAGGTTTAATGATTTCTAAAGCCCTACACAACTTTTCCCAGTAGGTGGGTCCACCACGCATGGCAGAGATTTCCCTGATTTTGGGAAAGCTTTGCATCACTGTAGTTAGAATGTGCGCGCCCTCTTCCAAATCTCCTGTCTATACCACCCTAACCCGCCCCCCGTTTTTAGGTACCTTATGGCACTTAAGATTGCCATAGGGCTACCTTATCTTACCGTGCGTAGTTTCCTTCTTAAAAAGGAAACTGCGCACGGACAAACTCCCCCACGCCCTGCCCAGCTAATCTAAATTCCTCCTCCCTCCCACTTCTACCTAATCACTCGCATTGGCACGCCTCCTGCTTACTAAACTACTAAAGACCGCACAGAGGAAATCTATGTACCTGGTATGTAGATTACTTAAATTACCTAATACACATGCAGAAGCATCTTAGCAGTAAATATGGCCCTATGATCCCAGCTTGGGTGCAAGGCAGTTGGTAAAGACCCCCTAATATGAGCAGTCACCTACCTATATCTTGCACAGCCGCATTGGTTGCTAACTAATGGGACCATGCAGTTATTCCAAAAATATTGGGGTGGGTTCGGGGCACCAGTCGCTTATTTTGCCAGGGTCCCCCAGACTCCTAGATACACCCCTGTGTCCACATCAGTACAGCACTCCCAATAAAAATCTAGTTTCCCGATACACCGCTGTGCCTCTCCTCTGTGTTTAGAGGCGTGAGGAGCATCAATAATAAAGCTTTTTCTTTTTTTTTATTGTGCTCGAGTTGTCTGTAAAGACCTAAGGACCTTGGGTGAAGGCGCTCACAATATCCCTGTCAAGGAAGACTCAGACAGCACCGGCTGACATAACGCTTCTCTCTTATCACGGCTGCTGAGGCGGCATCTATAGGAATCAATTATATATCGACGTTCCCAGGACTTCAAAAGGATCTGAACTGCTGACTAATAGGATAATATTCAACTTCATCTCATCGCTTTCTGTTTAATCCCCGGCCAGACAGACTTACACCATCCGGCGCTAATGTATGCGGCAAACGCCATCCCAACCTCAGCGCCAATTTAAGGGACAGTAACACCAAAAATATTGGCGCAGTTTTAATGATCTGAATATCGGAAGTGCAGCAGAATGTCAGCTGATATCAATTTATACGCGGTTTCCATTTAGAAAAAAATATATATTTCGGCACTGGAAAAATGGCAAATGTTTTCATTTCGACCGCTGTACCCGTGCGCGACGCTCTGATTCCCGGTTAGGAATTAGGATTAAGGGACCTGATCCAGACTTTCGTGTGCATTCGTTACGTAAGAGACGAATGTGCTCTCATGACACTCTCCTCTCACAGATAGATATTAGCTGACTGCCGTGTCCATAACCCTACCTTAACGTCTCCGCACGGATCTCTGTGCCCATGGAACGCACACATGGGTCTGGGTCATCACTGCGAACACCCCTTTTTCAAAAGGGCCCATTCTCTTTCAGCCAGTTCTGAACTGGTTGGGAAATCGATTGCTTTGGCCTTGCAGAGAGAAGATGCTGCGCCGAAGGGTAAGTATAAATTTAACTCCAACCTTTACCTTAATCCTTATCCTAACCCTCCCCTTCCATTACCCTAACATTATCCCTCCCCCGCAGCCTGATTCTAACCCTATCCCTTCTCCACAGCCTAACCCTAACCATCCCTTCCTGTAGCCTAACCTTAAGACTCCCCTCCCTGCAGCCTAACCCTAACCCTCCCTTCCCCGCAGCCTTACCCTAAGACTCCCCTCCCCGTAGCCTAACACTAAGACTTCTTTTCCGCAGCCTAACCATAAGACTCCCTTCCCTGTAGCCTAACCCTAAGACTCCCTTACCTGCAGGCTGACCCTAACTCTTCTCTTCCATTACTCTAACCCTAACCCTCCCTTCCCGATAGCCTAACCCTAAAAGTCCCCAGAGAGTGTTACTCACCACCAGTCAGGTCTGTGGTGTGTGCGACGGGTCCAGCAGCTTCCGATGCAATGGGTCCAGCGGCTACCGATAAATGAATGGGTAATTTACCCTTTCTAAAAATAAATGCGAAAATTGTGGCCTTTATGAAGTGTGTTGACACACCCTAACATACGGGTCTAGGAACACATGAAAGAGATCCGATGCATAGCATCTACCGCGCGCGTTTGCAGTGCAATCGCAACACCAGGCTTACGTACAACATGTAATTCTGGATCAGGTCCAGGGTATAAAATTAAGCGTAGGGTTATTAATGGTGAACAAACATGTTGGCATTACAATACTCAATGGAAGTCACAGTAACGACTCTGTCTGATTGAAAACAGCCAATGAGTGAACGCTGCTATTATTTCAGTGCCGGAATGTTCACTTCCGAAATTGAGAATATCGGACCGCCAAACCCCATGTAAATAAAATGGGGGTAAAATAGAATCAGGTGTGAGCGGATTACAAATGTTGAAGAGTAAAGTAGATGGTAAATATCTCGGGGTTTTAATGTTTATCAGCACTGATTCAATGTAAAAACTTTATCAGAAGCCACAAAATAAAGTGACGTGAACAGAGTACGAGTTACACAAAAAAATATTGTATATATGAATCCTACAGGAGGGACATTTATAACACAGACAGGGCGGTCATCTTGTCTCAGAGGGCAGAGTCCGAGGGGCAGAAAAGCGAGACAATATATATGACATAATTCATGTTTTAGTTCTTGCCACCATTAGCATCTGCTGTGTCAACGCATTTCACCACCTCCATGCATTAACCTATGACTGTAAATTACTGAAACTTTGGAGATAGAAGAGTAAAATTACAGCCCTGACTCTGCTTTTATACAGTACATTTACAGAGATGGATTTTACATTATCTACCTCAAAACTGAAGCTGTAATTGAAGCTCTTGGTAATTTTGGACTCACTTTATCAACTGTCAAAGTGTACCTGAAGTTGGACAATTCCAATGCAAAAAAAAAATTGGATTTTAAAAAGTGATCTGGAAGTGAACAGAAATATAGTTCCGCGTTCTTTTGGGTTTGCTGGGTATAATGAGCCAGAAGTGCTAACCACTTGAGCCACCATGCTGCCCTCTAGAGCAACAATTCTCAAGCAGGGTTCTGTGGAACCCTGGTTGTCACAGCAATAGTAAAGAAATCCATCCAATCAGGTGTCTTTGTGAAGAACCCATGTTGAAGAACAACACTGAACCTTTCATACTGACACCGGTCCTGTGTCAGACCCGGTAAAATCCCTTCTTTTTCCCCGAGTCCACGAAAAAGGGACGTTTCACATCACCACCACCAAATACCCGTTTTTTGGTGGTGATGTGAATGATGTATTAAACAGGGGTTCCCCCGAAACATAACTTTTTTTAAGGGTTCCTCTATGGCAAAAAAGTTGAGAAAGGTTGCTCTAGAGGCTCATTAAAAGTTTGTGCATCTTATTTAACACTGTCGCTCTTTGTTCCATGGTTACAATAATGGATTTGGTTATTAGAATCATGATGCTGCTGCTGCTACACTTGTATGAATTATTTGTAAAGCTACGAAGGTAAAGTAAAAGTTTCAGCTTAATATCGCACAGAGAAAATCTCCCAACAAAGGAGAGAAATGTGGTATTCCCCAGCTCAGGGCCATATACACCGTTCTTTATATGATTTAAGGCCTTTGTGTCTGCTGTAAGCAGGCTCCTTGTGTGATTTAGGAGTCTTGTCAATTCATCCAGAGAGGAGAAGCGCACATTACCCGGGTCCCGTATGCTGGTGTTTTATAGAAGACGTCGGAGATGTTACTACTTAATCAGAGCACTTACACACAGCCACGCTCCCAGTTTATCTCTCTCTGGTATAAATGCATTAGAAACTTGGTTTTCAGAATGAGATGTGTATCACTGAGTTCCAGTTACTCGTCCTTTTCTGCCCATTTTATATAACGATCAGCTGTCACCCGGCTTCGTCCGGAACCCTTTTATAACTATAATTTACTGTATCAGTGATAGGAGACAGATACAGTATCTCCGGGACACATGAGCCTGTAGGGAATTAATCAAGGATAACAAACTCAAGTGGCTTTATTTCTCTTCAAGAGACCATTATTCCGCTTCTGAAGAACTGTGTGGCTTTCTATACAAATGGCTGCAGAAAATTCCACCCTCCGCACCTCTGCAGGATGTCCCTCCTTTCCAAACCACTGCAGAATATTTCACACTCCAAACTGCCGCAGCATATTTCACCATCCAAATCGCCGCAGCATATTTCACCGGGTGTGGTTTACTGTTTCGATGATCG
>WWET01002556.1:94613-106682 GCA_011038615.1 Limnodynastes dumerilii
GAATGCCGACAGTTAACATGCCAACACCAAAATGGCAGCAGCGTTCGCTGATCGTTACCACGACACCTGTCTGATAGAATATTGTAATTCTGACATTACAATAATCTTGACCCTAATCCTAATTCCTAACCCTAATTTCTAAACAGAGGCGAACAGCAGAGGGCGTCATCTACCGAGGAAAGTAAAATTTGGCGCGGATACAATAGGTACCGGAGACGGGTTGTTGAATTTTACGAAATAACTATTATGGTCACAGCTAATCAGGGCGCGGGGTCTAGCTAGGAGCCTGGTCTTCACTAGAACCCCTGATGGTGGGGATAGGCTGGGCTCAGTGGTAGACCTATATTTTTGGGGCCCTGAAGCTTGAACTGTTATGGGGGCCCCTTTTCAACCAGCAACAATAGGGCAACATCCAACTAGGTCCAAAGGGCCAAATGGTGAAGAACGGGGTAGTGGTGGAGTCTGGAAAATGGGGCCATATGGTGAGCCCCTTCCCACCAGCAATGAGGTCTGGGGAACCGCTGTTATGTTCTTCAATGCACACAGTGAGAGTGACAGCAGCCTCTATACTGCCCCCGGCCGGATCCTAAGAGTCACCCTCTGGTCAGAGCTATAGATAGAGTGTCTGTCGGCCAGCACTGATCAGGGGGGTTTCTGGGCACTCAGAAACCCCTCCTGCGTAGAGCATATTCTAAGGTCAATATTATGTACTTCAACCCATGTTTCTAAGACTAAAATAACCTTATTTTTAGGGCCCCTCCGGGTTTAGGGGCCCTGAAACTTAAGCTTCATTAGATTCATAGTAAATCTGCCCTTGGCTGGGCTGCTGACTCTAGTGGGCCGCAGCCCCTTGGACACCACTATTGACAGATGTAAGAATACCGACACCCAGAGATGGTTAAAGTGTTTGAGAGTGACCAGTCCTGAAGGTATACAAGACGTACCCCCAGAGGAAGATGGAACCACACTGGGAGAGAGAGGCAAGGTGGAAAAGACTAGAAAGAACAAACAACACAGAAGAACGACAAGGGCTCACAACCAATACACGCCACAGTCACTCTGCCACATCGGGAGAACTATTGAGGAATAAGGACTATGGGAAGGGACAGGAGACGGGAGCTCTAACGTCAGGAGAACACCAGGAACACAGGAACAAGGATACAGGTAACACTCAGACCTCGCACAGGACTAGAGACTGAGAGCAGAAGACACTCAGGGGAGCCAAATGCTATAAGCGGCAGCGTGGGTCAGCATTGCTGGTTCTAAAATGGAGGCTGTTGACCAGTGATTGGCTCCAGTAATGGGCTAGAGTCCTGGCTGCTAAGCAACGGCCAGGACCCCAAAAGACTGCATAGTGGGAAGAACGCACCCGCTGGGAAAGCTAGAAGCCGCACTCCCACATGCAGACCCTCCAACATGACCCATTCCATTAGGTGAAATAGACTCCGCACCTGAGCTTCCAACTGTCACTCACCTGGTGAAATGACTTAATTAATATTTAAAAAACTATTTGTCTCTTAAACAAAGGTGGTTACCATAGTAACTGACAGTTGGAAACTGAGAAGCAGAGTATTGTGTACCTAATGGAATGGATGGAGGGTATGCACATTGCTAATTTGCATATAATGGCATGCAGGAAATAGACGCCATTGCTGATCCATGCGGGCATGGCACCGAGGGAAAGCGATGGCGGCGGTAAATCCCTGCTGAATAGTCCCCCGGCCAAATCAGATTTTATTGTATTCTACAAGGAGATGTCATTCTGCTATTGTATACCCTCCAACATTACCCATTCCATTAGGTACAAAATACACTGCTCCTCAGTTTTCAACTGTCAGTTACTATGGTAACCTCCTTTGTTGCAGAGACAAATAGTTCTTTAAACATCAGTTAATTCGTATAAACCAGGTGAGTGACAGTTGGAAGCTCAGGAGCGGAATAAATTGTACCTAATGGAATGGGTCACGTTGGAGGGTCTGCTATTGTGATCACAAACCGGTTACCAGCTGCTGTGTCTCTGATACAGGGAATTTACATTGTACTCTCCAGCAGGACAGAATGATAAATAGGATTGATGTCATCCGTGGAGACCACACTATAATTATACCATCCTCCAGCTGGGGACTTACTACTTGTTGGCGCATTACACAAGCCGGTGGCCTCATTTTGCGCCTTTGTTGAAGGTTATTAAATTATACGGATGACTTTTTATTTGTCTCTTTGAAGTCTCTTCACTAGTTTCAACAAAACACAATAAAAAAAAGCTTATAGCTGAAGATGTAAATGTTGTTAAAGAACATGTGAAGTGTCTGATTCAAAGCGGAGGGAGTCACCGCTGCGAGACTGCTAATCTAGAAATAGAGACATCCAAAAGCTCATTTTCATCTGTCTCTATCTAGAAAATAGCGCTACTGTGAAATGATTTTTATGAATAGGTTAGTATGCCGATCCGAATCCTTATCCTTCATTCATTCATTCAGAAACACCGCTGCACCGACCGGACAGGTGAGCAGGAATCTATGGGGAGTCTTAGGGTTAGTCTGCAGGGAAGGGAGTCTTAGGGTCAGGCTGCGGGGAAGGGAGTCTTAGGGTCAGGCTGCGGGGTGGGTAGTCTTAGGGTCAGGCTGCAGGGAAGGGAGTTTTAGGGTTAGGTTGCAGTGAAAGGAGTCTTAGGGTTAGGCTACAAGGAAGTGAGGCTTAGGGTTAGGATGCGAGGAGGGCAGTCTTAGGGTTAGGCTACAGTGAAGGGAGTCTTAGGGTTAGGCTGCGGGGAGGGCAGTCTTAGGGTTAGGCTACAGTGAAGGGAGTCTTAGGGTTAGGCTGTGGGGAAGTGAGTCTTAGGTTTAGGCTGCGGGGAAGGAAGTCTTAGAGTTAGGCTGCAGGGAACTTACGTTCCACAGTCTAATCAAAACTCTTCCTGTCCCACAGCCTAACCTTACCCCAACCATAACCCTAGCCCTCCATGTCCCACGGTCTAACCTTAGCCGTCCCCTCTCTGGAGCCTAATCCTAACTCTTCCTGTCCCACGGCTTAACCCTAACCAACCAATAAATCTAACCCTTCGTGTCTAACCTTAACCCTCTGTTTTCTAATAACACGTTAAGTAAAACACTTTCAACATTCCATTGTTTTCTATTGTTACGTGTCTTACTTACCTTCACAGCGACCTTTAGAGGGGAGGGGTCGTTAGGACCATTCATTACTTGACCTTCGTATACTTCTCCAAAGGCGCCATGACCCAAACCTCTGGAGAAGAAACATAAATCAATTAATATCAGCATGGCAAGAACCGCGGTATAACTGGCGATCGTACATGCCATCCATGAATGCTGGAAAAACCATTATTTGGGCTTAAAGAACACTCATGGTCACTTTAAGACACTAGATACCAAAATATTCACTAAGACCTGTTTCAAGTCTCCAGTCAGTAGAAAATTCCGGATGCTCAAGCAATGCATTATGGGCCGGCCAGAGCTTAGCATGAGAACTAGTCTACAGAGTTTGGCGATTAGATTGTGAGATTGCTCCTGATTATGGAAATTTATTTCTAGCAAGTTACAGACAGGAGGTGGAGAGATGAAACAACAAACTGAGAAGAAATTGAGGAAGAGATGTCATCCAAGGCATTAATGTCACCTAGAACAAACCGCACAGAATATGAGCGCTACTATACATGCAAATTATTAATAATTATTTAGGGGATCACATGTTGTTTTGATTAAATATGCAATTAAGTACGTGGGTGCAAATCCATAGCTACCGCCGTAGTTATGCCGGCCATATGCGTAAAAACTGTATTTTTGCCATTCTGCGCATGCGCTGGGCAGATGTTGCCGGGCATAATCCAAGGCTCTGGGAGCCCGGGATCGTGCGTCCGTAACAACGCAGTTACGAAGGAAGCGCGTGCTGCACCGTAACTACTTTGTAGTTACAGAAGGTAGGCGGGGGGAGGAAGGGAAATTAGGTAGTGAGGGCAGGGTTTTGGCGGTTACGCTTCTGTGTGAGCGTAATTACACACAGTTACGCCGGCTGGAGTTAGGGTAGCCTTCAGCCGGCGTAACTGAGTGTGACTACGCTCACACAGGGGGAGTGCACAAGAGCTACGCTGGCCGTACTTACAGACCGCGAGCCAGTGAATCTCTGGATCTGGCCTGTGGACACCAACAATGTGTATTGTGCACAAATCTTACAACCCCTTATGCTCTGTAGCTAGCAATGTATTTATAAACAGCGCTCAGGCTCATAGACATAGCTGCCAGCCACTGTTAGCGGGGTAGAATAGTGCGACATGGAACGTGGCCCTACCCATGTAGATACCTGCCGAGTCCTTGCTTGCACCTATAACGAACCCACAACACTTCACCTGCATCCACTGAACAATCACCACTAGCACGTTTATTCACCGGGAAGGGTTACTTCCCCTCCACAAGTCTCTCTCTGCAGGTGATTGGCAGCGTTCAGACATTGACTGCAACATATTTATCTTCAGAACCTGAAAGAAGTTCTCCCACTGAGGGGGGGAACGTGGAGCTCTAAGCCCCATCTGTCTTGGTAACCGCAGAAACCTCTGACAAATTGATCCTGACTCCGACACAAGGTCCTTCCCTGGCATCCCATAAATTTAATGATACCCAACAGCAAAGCTCCGAAGTCAAGTCATACAGGATTGTGTCGCTCAGTCTGTAATTGGTGAATTGTACTTAATCTTCAGTCGGCTGGAGCCATGAGCTCTGACACTTTGGAATCAAGAAGTCCGGGGAAGTTAATGCCTCTTTGTTACGCATTATTTTGTGCAGCTAATAGATCGATCCATCACGGGAATTTTTCTGACCTTGATATATAAGTTATAAGGGATTGTGTTACTGTTATGAGGAGTTACCCAGATTAAAATGTATTGGGAACACTTCCTAAGGCTAATTTACAGTGCGATTCTGAATGATTTGTCTTATTACACATCGTAATTCCGTAAGTGCTCATAATATTAATCTGTAACAATTACTGCAGGGACACACGTTGCCCTGGGTAAATTAATTAAGGAGAGAGGGAGGAAAGAATCCTACAAACGCTATTAAAGGTCAAAGAAAGTCCAGTGGGCCGTATTCAGAGATCCGTCAGCGAAAGGTTCGCACTTATACGCACACGCGTTGCAAGGCAACACCCATGACACTTCCCTCACACGGACGGATTGTCCTTGATTTACGGGTGCCTCAACCACTCTTATCTTTAAGTGTGCACTTCCGTGCGTATAATACTTCTGTACGTGCGTATCTAACTAACCGCGTCCTCACCGCATCCTCAAATGGTCATTTATATGCCTCCCCCTCCCCCCACTTTCACGTATCTGTCTCTGGACGGATTATAACCACGTCCCTCCGTACGCATTTTCTTACGTGCGATTCACAAGTCCGTGCCTAATAGATATCTGTGCGTTAAATGAACGTAGATAGCGAAAATTTAGTTACTACGCATGTTCAGTTCATCAGATCGTAAAAATACGCACTAAATTTCCTGCAAAAACGGTTCTCTGAATACAGCCCTGTATGTGTAGATTTTACTACATACGTCAAAGGTAAAAAAAATTATACATTTTTATAGATTTTTTTTTTTTAACAGTATTTAATTATTTTTGGAAAATCTTATTTTTCCAACAACATCTTTGGTCTGAAAGCCTCAGTATGGGCCTGGTCCCGACTCCTGAACGCTACTCAATTTACGCTAGTTTGGATTGGATCGCAAATGACTTGCGCAAACAAACGTGATATCCAATTGGAACATATAGTAACCTATCCAGACTTAAGAGAAATTACACTTATGATACTTTCTGCCAGAGGGGCTGGGTTGTGATCGCAAATGGGCATGGCCAGGCCTTGCAATGTACAGTATAGGCTCACCCTCTCGCTGCGTACAGATCCAGACATCCGAATGACCTGTTTATGTTAACAAGAGCCGGAAAATGTAACTTGGCCATCAGAAGTTGATTTTTTTTGTGAGGGGAGGAGTTAGTGGTGTGATCCATATGGATTTTCTACTCGGATGTCAGATCACAAAACATTCTAACTTTTTCCAACTGATATTTACATCAGAGGGGCGGGGCTCAGTAAACAAGTGGGTGTTTCCTCTTAGTCAGGTGCCAGTATAGGAATTCCCTGTATATGTACCCATATAAACACATGATAAAGGGGCGGGGCTGAAGTGACAAGTGGGTGTTCCCTCTTAGTCAGGTGACAGTATCCAGACCTCTGTATAAATAATAAGTGATCTGATTACATGATAATGGAATGTCTGGATCTGGGGCACGGTGAATATCTCTGGGGCCTTGCCGGTATCACATGCACAGCTGGGTAACGTGGGCTCCCTTTCAGGGTATGGGTCACCAGCCTGCGACTTGCACTTGCCCCTCACCTTATCAGGGAGATGTTCTTCCTGGGCACCTCCTTCAGATCTCCGATGGACGTGATCTTGCCAGCGAAGCAATAGTTGGGGTTGTAGTCGGTCATGATGGTGGACGTTCGCACTTTGCTGAGCTTGTAGTCTGGGCTCTGAAGCTCCATCTGTATGGCCTGGAGCTCCTGGTGCTTCCTCCGATACACTGCAGACAAAGCATAGACCCCGACAATGGCACAATGATACAGTGTAACAACTTCACCTTCTCTGATCCAACTGTACTACAACAATGTCACAATGATACAGTGTAAGAACTTCACCTCTAATCCAACTGTCTTACAACAATGTCACAATGATACAGTGTTACAACTTCACCTTCACTGATCCAACTGTACTACAACAATGTCACAATGATACAGTGTAACAACTTCACCTCTAATCCAACAACTGTACTACAACAATGTCACAATGATACAGTGTAACAACTTCACCTTCACTGATCCAACTGTACAACAATTTCACAATGATACAGTGTAACAACTTCACCTTCTCTAATCCAACTGTACTGTAACAATGTCATAATGATACAGTGTAACAACTTAACCTTCTCTAATCCAACTGTACAACAATGTCATAATGATACAGTGTAACAACTTCACCTTCTCTGATCCAACTGTACTATAACAATGTCACAATGATACAGTGTAACAACTTCACCTTCTCTAATCCAACTGTACTATAACAATGTCATAATGATAAAGTGTAACAACTTCACCTTCTCTAATCCAACTGTACTACAACAATGTCACAATGATACAGTGTAACAACTTCACCTTCTGTAATCCAACTGTACAACAATGTCATAATGATACAGTGTAACAACTTCACCTTCTCTAATCCAACTGTACAACAATGTCATAATGATACAGTGTAACAACTTCCCCTTCTCTAATCCAACTGTACTACAACAATGTCACAATGATACAGTGTAACAACTTCACCTTCTCTAATCCAACTGTACTACAACAATGTCACAATGATCCAACTGTACTACAACAATGATACAGTGTAACAACTTCACCTTCTCTGATCCAACTGTACAACAATGTCATAATGATACAGTGTAACAACTTTGCCTTCTCTAATCCAACTGTACTACAACAATGTCACAATGATCCAACTTACTACAACAATGTCACAATGATACAGTGTAAAAACTTCACCTCTAATCCAACTGTACTACAACAATGTCACAATGATACAGTGTAACAACTTCACCTCTCATCAACCAACTGTACCTTACGATCAGCGTTAGCTCGCATGCGAGCGTAGGTCTGGATCAGGCCCAAGGTTACACCCAGTGCCCTGTTGCATGCTGGGAGGTGCATTTTCACTTTTATTCTTAGATATTGAATCTGAGGAATCTCAGCCTCCCAATGATTCATTTCTAGCAGTTTACTTTTATATCATTCTATGTAAACCAATTCCAAATACTACGAATGCTATGTCACATAAAAGATCTCTTTGTCCCTGCTTCTGCCACAAAGTGCAGGAACGCGGTGACAAGAGGCTATTAAGTGAAACACTGTGGATCTCATTACATTATCCTGACTTCATCATTAGAGACGAGAGACACAGGCTGATAATTGTAAAAGTCTGGTAGAATCAGTCCGGCTGCATTGTGAACAGTCAGAGGCGGTTATAGACTGTCACTTTCCCGGAGCGTGGCCAGAGACAGACGCCGGATGGATGCTTTTGTAATTGTTTTAGGTCCACGACGTTATCGATTTTTGGCCAGTGTTGTCTTCAGTGACCAGGCTATCTGATGAGGTGCCCTACGGGCCTTCAGGACAACTAATTTTATAGAAATAGAAACTGATAGCATAAAATGGAGAGATAAATGATTATTACAACGAAAAATACTTCAGCTGCCAACATACGAAAAAGGCATCAAGACATCAATGCAAAAGAACATCGGGTACTCATACAAAACTGGCTTTTATCCAGGTTAGGAACCACATGTAGAGAGAGGCATATCTAGGGAGAATATACAAAGCCAAGTATGGTGCTAGGTGTAATATACAGAGCATATCTAGTGCTAGGTGTAATATACAGAGCATATCTAGTGCTAGGTATAATGTACAGGGCATATCTAGTACTAGGTGTAATATACAGAGCATATCTGGTGCTAGGTGTAATATACAGAGCATATCTAGTGCTAGGTGTAATATACAGAGCATATCTATTGCTAGGTGTAATATAGAGAGCATATCTAGTGCTAGGTGTAATATACAGAGCATATCCAGTGCTAGGTGTAATATACAGAGCATATCTAGTGCTAGGTGTAATATACAGAGCATATCTAGGATTAGGTGTAATATACAGAGCATATATAGTGCTAGGTGTAATATACAGAGCATATATAGTGCTAGGTGTAATATACAGAGCATATATAGTGCTAGGTGTAATATACAGAGCATATATAGTGCTAGGTGTAATATACAGAGCATATATAGTGCTAGGTGTAATATACAGAGCATATATAGTGCTAGGTGTAATATACAGAGCATATATAGTGCTAGGTGTAATATACAGAGCATATATAGTGCTAGGTGTAATATACAGAGCATATATAGTGCTAGGTGTAATATACAGAGCATATATAGTGCTAGGTGTAATATACAGAGCATATATAGTGCTAGGTGTAATATACAGAGCATATATAGTGCTAGGTGTAATATACAGAGCATATATAGTGCTAGGTGTAATATACAGAGCATATATAGTGCTAGGTGTAATATACAGAGCATATATAGTGCTAGGTGTAATATACAGAGCATATATAGTGCTAGGTGTAATATACAGAGCATATATAGTGCTAGGTGTAATATACAGAGCATATATAGTGCTAGGTGTAATATACAGAGCATATATAGTGCTAGGTGTAATATACAGAGCATATATAGTGCTAGGTGTAATATACAGAGCATATATAGTGCTAGGTGTAATATACAGAGCATATATAGTGCTAGGTGTAATATACAGAGCATATATAGTGCTAGGTGTAATATACAGAGCATATATAGTGCTAGGTGTAATATACAGAGCATATATAGTGCTAGGTGTAATATACAGAGCATATATAGTGCTAGGTGTAATATACAGAGCATATATAGTGCTAGGTGTAATATACAGAGCATATATAGTGCTAGGTGTAATATACAGAGCATATATAGTGCTAGGTGTAATATACAGAGCATATATAGTGCTAGGTGTAATATACAGAGCATATATAGTGCTAGGTGTAATATACAGAGCATATATAGTGCTAGGTGTAATATACAGAGCATATATAGTGCTAGGTGTAATATACAGAGCATATATAGTGCTAGGTGTAATATACAGAGCATATATAGTGCTAGGTGTAATATACAGAGCATATATAGTGCTAGGTGTAATATACAGAGCATATATAGTGCTAGGTGTAATATACAGAGCATATATAGTGCTAGGTGTAATATACAGAGCATATATAGTGCTAGGTGTAATATACAGAGCATATATAGTGCTAGGTGTAATATACAGAGCATATATAGTGCTAGGTGTAATATACAGAGCATATATAGTGCTAGGTGTAATATACAGAGCATATATAGTGCTAGGTGTAATATACAGAGCATATATAGTGCTAGGTGTAATATACAGAGCATATATAGTGCTAGGTGTAATATACAGAGCATATATAGTGCTAGGTGTAATATACAGAGCATATATAGTGCTAGGTGTAATATACAGAGCATATATAGTGCTAGGTGTAATATACAGAGCATATATAGTGCTAGGTGTAATATACAGAGCATATATAGTGCTAGGTGTAATATACAGAGCATATATAGTGCTAGGTGTAATATACAGAGCATATATAGTGCTAGGTGTAATATACAGAGCATATATAGTGCTAGGTGTAATATACAGAGCATATATAGTGCTAGGTGTAATATACAGAGCATATATAGTGCTAGGTGTAATATACAGAGCATATATAGTGCTAGGTGTAATATACAGAGCATATATAGTGCTAGGTGTAATATACAGAGCATATATAGTGCTAGGTGTAATATACAGAGCATATATAGTGCTAGGTGTAATATACAGAGCATATATAGTGCTAGGTGTAATATACAGAGCATATATAGTGCTAGGTGTAATATACAGAGCATATATAGTGCTAGGTGTAATATACAGAGCATATATAGTGCTAGGTGTAATATACAGAGCATATATAGTGCTAGGTGTAATATACAGAGCATATATAGTGCTAGGTAGCATATCTAGTATTAGGTGTAATATACAGAGCATATCTAGTATTAGGTGTAATATACAGAGCATATCCAGTATTAGGTGTAATATACAGAGCATATCTAGTATTAGGTGTAATATACAGAGCATATCCAGTATTAGGTGTAATGTATTAGGTGTAATATACAGAGCATATCTAGTATTAGGTGTAATATACAGAGCATATCCAGTATTAGGTGTAATATACAGAGCATATCTAGTATTAGGTGTAATATACAGAGCATATCTAGTATAAGGTGTAATATACAGAGCATATCTAGTATTAGGTGTAATATACAGAGCATATCTGATATTAAGGATTTGGGTTAAAATATCTCCCAGTATGTGGAAAAAGCAGAAATAAACCTTATTGCTAAACAAACTTGTAAACTTGCTACAAAACATTACCTCTTGATTGCACATTGTACCTTTGCCCTCCTGGGGGCAGCACTGATTTGACTTGGGGCAGATTTCCTTCTCTTTTGCTGTTACAGAAACTCCTGATCAGTCCCTATTGTTAAACTCACAGACGGAATCTGGAGAGAAAGCGACGTGCGTGGAAGCAGGCGCATCCGCCGCGAATACGTTTATAAAGAATAAGGCAATAAATTAACAATGTTCAAGGAAGAAAAGTCCCCTGAAGGCTCTTTGCGCCAATCAATAAAATTAGCATAGCTCGTAGTCCATTAATCATGGCTGTTTGCATAATTCCCGTGATTATTTATGGCTACGCTGCGGACGGACTTTTCCAGAACGCTGATTATTGAGCAGCTTTTTAGGATGCAGAAGCACAGCGGGGATCTGGCGGTGGGGATAGGCGTCTAGTAAGATGAACACCAGGCAAATATGTCTATGAAGGTAAATTACTGCCAGGGCGCATAGCAGTGTCACTGGGGTGTTACAAAAATAAACCTAATTAGGGATTAACAAGGTTTATTCTCCCTTTAATGCTTAGATTGGGGCTGATTCAGATTGGATGCGGTCGCTCGTCTGATCTGTTGTATATTGGACATGTTACAGCCGCCGGTTGAATGACTTCTGTATCATTGCTCCAAAAGCTTTGACAATAGAAATTTTCTATTGGAAACGAGATTAGGCTTAGGCTTCCGGTATAAGGTTCGGATTAGAGTTTAAGGGTTAGGGTTAGGCTGCGGGACATGGAGGGTAAAGGTTAGGCTGCAGGGCATGGGGGGGTTAGGGTTTGGCTGCGGGTCATGGAGTGTTAGGGTTATGCTGCAGGGCATGGAGGGGTAGGGTTAGGCCGTAGGGCATGTAGGGTTAGGCTTAGGCTGCAGGGCATGGAGGGTTAGGGTTAGGCTGTGGGACATGGAGGGTTAGGGTTAGGCT
>WWET01002556.1:107060-145954 GCA_011038615.1 Limnodynastes dumerilii
GGCAGTGAGGGTTAGGCTGTGGGGCATGGAGGGTTAGGCTGCGTAGCATGGAGGCTTAGGCTGTGGAAGCTCAGCAGTAGGCAGCCCACGGGTACCGGGAACAGTGACGATCACAGCAGATACCCCGGGAAGAGTAAATGTCGGGTTGTTGAAATCCGCACTTTCGGTAGTGTCTAAATCCTATAATATATTATAATTATATTATTATTATATATAATATAAGGTTAGGGTTAGAGTTTAAGGGGAAGGGTTAGGCCGTGGGACATGGATTAGGGTTAGGCTGCAGGGCAGGACCAGGTTAGGAGTTATGGTCGGCCTTGGCTAAAAGGGGCGAATTCACACCTAAGAAGTTGATGCTTCTTAGGTGTGCATTATTCTGTACGGAGCCACCGCGCATGCGTTGTCATATAGACGACGCAATTTGCGTTGGGGGTTCTGTCCGGATATATATTCCCTGATCCTTCCTTTGTAGATCAGCTCTACCCTTGCGCCTGCTTTGCCCTCTCTCACACTCTGTAGCAGCCTCTGTTAAATTGCTGAACATATGGAAAATAGTATTTTGGGATCTGAACACTTTGGGCCTTAACCAGGCTATGACATATGGCCGATAGCAGAGCATATGTTTGCATATTATTGCGATGTTCATGGCCAGGAAAGAAACCCAATCATCTGCGGCAATTCAGACTTTCTCACCTATATCATATCCCAAATCCGGAGAGTGCCTAACATTTACCCAAGAGAAGCAGGACTGTTACTGGTCGGGATACTCATCGGCTGATGAGATTGGCCCCCGGTGGCCTCATTACCAGATTTGTTGTGTGATGATTACACTTGAGGGGCAAAAAGACCAACTGCATAATCCCAATGTAGCCAGCGGCATGCCAAGGCAGGTTACTCACCGATCATAATCCCAGAGAATGCAAGAATAAGGGCAGCCACCAGCCCGGACGTCACAATGGACAGTACCAGAGACAAGGGCATGTGTGTCTCCTGGATGGACTGCATCTGGTCATCTGCAAGACAAAGTGTTCAAAGTTTAGTTTTATTCGCTGTGCGACGGTCACAGGGGAACCAGCGGTTATATTACATTATATTATGTTCCATAAACCTGCTGCATAGTCCAGCCTAACGCATGGTCTGTGTCATGTGACGCTTCCAAAGAGCAAAAACCAAAGTGTAAACAAGTCAGAATTGTGAATATTGGGAGCACGTTGTACACATCAGCTGCTTATCCCATTGGTTAGAGGGGATGCAGTTGCCGGAACAAAGAACCTCTTTTCGAGAATGATACAGTGGAAAGCTTAATTTTGAATGCACCATTCCCGACTACATGTTAATAGTGAATATCTACATTCCGGAACGGTTACCATGGCGAATGGCCCATTTTTGACAAGGTACAGTACCCGTTCTGGTTAGGCTGCGGGGAGAGGAGGATTAGGGAAGGGTTAGCTTTAGGCTGCGGGACAACAATGGTTAGGGTTAGGGAAGGGTTAGGGTTAGGCTGCAGAGAAAGGAGGGTTAAGGTTAGGGATAAGGGAGGGTTTCCTAGTGACAGATTGCCGAAAACTGACAACAGTCAGTACCTCACTGCCATAAAGTAATATGCCAGATTTTCTAAACAGTGACTCACATCGGTCAGAATGTGTCACACCTTTCATCTGGATTGCGCATGCACATTGTGGGAAAACCAGCAAATGCGCTGTACAAATTGTGTCTTTGCATGAGAGGGAAATAAGTTGAAAGGTGAAACGCGTTAGTTTAAGTTCATTAATTTTATTTGACCCTCAGTTCCAGTACGGTCCAGAGTATTGAACTGGCAGCATTTCCAACGGCGGGACAGGGTGGCATGCAGACACCACAGACACTAAGTGAGGTGGGTGGGGGATAGTATGTAAATAATACAGTGCTGCTATCTAGACTTCCGAGCCATCCCCGTTTCCTGTGATAACCCCTTGGAATTCCTATGGTAGGATCTTCTCTCTGCATTCCTTAAAAACGAGGTAGAGACGTCTGAAGGTCTCGGGTCTCTGAGTGCGGCGGGATTAGAATTCTAGATCTCCTCCAGCGTTCCGATCCCAGAACTGCACTTTATCTGTGTAAGTGCTTCTGCTATTTTCCATTATGTTAAACAATAATTAGATAATGACTTCTAAGACTCGGAAGGACTCTCTCACCGAAACAGGTCACCCCATCTTCGGCCAGCACGCGTCCCAACTCACAGTGACACATCAGCTCCTGAGACTCCGGGTCTATGTAACACTCATCCATCTCACAATGGCTGCAGTTCAGATCCAGCTTGATCTCCACCTCCCCGTGGCTCTCCGTCACTAGGGGGCAATGAGGAGTTACAGGGGTGAATACAATGTGTCCTCTCTGCAACAATCAGAAGTTATGTAGAGCGTATGGGGCATTTATGTTGGGTATTTACCTTTCAGGGGAGGGGTGTATAAGACACCAGACGGGCTGATATAGGACACGCCATCCAAGCCATCGGCATCTGGACTGTTATCATCCGCAGCGTTCCCCCCTGGAGACCCAGCAATGACACACGTAACATTAGGTGACATATATACAATATTAATAATACACACCATTACATTATATATAACATTGCTAAATACCATGACATGTAATATCATGACATTAATTCAGTAAATTTCATTTTGCAACCTTCTAACACATTTGTATTCAATTTAATTTTATATAAATAAGCGTTAATAAAATAATAATAAAAATCCCTGTTTAGAGAAAGTATAAAAATATAGAAATAAAAGGTATTTTGACAGAATTCTTACAATCGTCACGACTAAGCTGGTTTTTGTGAAGGTCATGTCAGAAACATCTACAAATAGTACATAATGGAATAAGCCCATGAGCAGTCCTAACACTGACTACCTGGAAAGTTCTAATGCAAGGTCCCTCCCAGGAGACTATCCCAATTCGCAATCCTCAAAGAGGGCAGGGCCTAACTGTGCTGTAGGCCCTGCACATTTCTCGGACCGTGAATAGCACAGTCCCACTGCAGAGGAAGGAGGCTCATTCAGCACCTATTTCTTCCCTCCGGAAGATCTTAGAGGGAAGAATTAGATGCCGAATGGCCCCCCCTTCCCCTGCCAACCCTGGGTGCAGGATGCATATTTTCTGAGGGGCCCATGTGCAATGCGCATCCTGCACCTCTTATAGATAAGCCTATGGTCCCTCCCCTATGCTGGTTGACAGTGCAATGCAAGCCCCTCCCTCTATAATAATTGTCAGTGTGATACAAGACCACTCCCCCTGTTCTGGTTGTCAGTGTGATGCAAGCCCCTCCTCCTATGCTGGCTGTCAGTGTGATGCAAGCCCCTCCTCCTATGCTGGCTGTCAGTATGATGCAAGCCCCTCCTCCTATGCTGGCTGTCATTGTGATGCAAGCCCCTCCTCCTATGCTGTCTGTCAATGTGATGCAAGCCCCTCCTCTTATGCTGGCTGTCAGTGTGATACAAGACCACCCCCCCTGTTATGGTTGTCAGTGTGATGCAAGCCCCTCCTCCTATGCTGGCTATCAGTGTGATGCAAGCCCCTCCTCCTATGCTGGCTGTCTGTGTGATGCAAGGCCCCTCCTCCAATGCTGGCTGTCAGTATGATACAAGGCCACTCTTTTTATGCAGGCTATTAGTGCAATACGAGGCCCCTCCCTTTACTTTTGTTGCCAGTGTGGACAAGCTGAAGGGCTTTTCTTGCAATGACTCTGGACACACATTCCTGTATTACCTATGTATCCTGCGCCTCCTCCCCCTGCTGAGCAGCCGCCGCCACCACCTCCAAAGCCCCCTCTTGTCTCCCACCCCCACTTCTTCACAGCCTGGGGGCAGGACTCTCCACCGCTGCCACCGTCCATGAGGGACTTTCCGGTCCAGGGATAGGATGTGGGGTCATTCCAACCCCCTCCCCCACCTGTAGTAACAAAGAAAAGAAGAGAGTCCACCCATCACGTTAGAAAGAACACACCTAGCATCAGAAAACACAGACCACCTTCATACGACTTTTCCATGTTTCCCCGTATCGCCTGCAATTATGTGAGCATGGAATTCTGAGGGCCAGATTTACTGAGCTGTGGAAAAGAAAAAGTGGAGATGTTGCCCATAGCAACCAATCAGAAAAGTCAGAGCTAGAATCTGATTGGTTGCTATGGGCAACATGTCCACTTTTCCTTTCCCACAGCTTAGTAAATCTGGCCCTGAGTGTGCACAACACGAAATCCCGGCGAGATAAACAGTGCAATTGGGTGTACATTCACCTGTGGACCAGCCCTGTCGCCAGCAATCAGCTATAGGCTGGAAACATACATAGCCTGTGATTCCCGGTGTAGCTCCTCCTCCAGCGCTTTCAGGATCTTCAGGTCGGGAAACAAAGGGCAGGTAGGATCACTGGGCCAGATCCAGACCTATGTTCACTTTACGTTTCAACGCATAGCGTATTTGCGCTTTCGTAATTACTATGCCCTCCCCTTGGTCGTACGTATTTTTCCCGTTTACGCTTACCAAACTCTACCTTAACTTTTCCAAGCGTAACTGCTGTCGGCCCTAATGACTGTACATACTTACACGCCTAAACACGCCCACACTGTATGATTTAAATGCCTCACCCCGCCTCCGAAGCGTAATTACGGGTGTTGTATGTGCGGCACGCCCCATCGTCCGTAGTGACGCTGATGAGCCTGGGCTCGTAAGTACATTCAGAGTTTCTCGTAACATCTGCTGCGCACATGCACAGAACATGCAAAACTGCTACGGCGAACATAAATACGCTAGCGGTCGTAGCTTTGGATCTGGCCGATTATGATGAATGATCAGTTTACCAGGTAGACATTCATATTTTGTAAATACACCTCTTGGAGTAGTTATGATACTAATGCCTCATCTACAGAAGAACTGAAGCACAATCCACAGTACCTGCTGCCCCGGATTTCCCATTCAGTCCAGGCACAGTGAAATTATTCTCCTTCCTTTCCGGTTGAATGATATTCGCCTTCGCTCTGTAGGCTCTGCCGCCTCCTCCTGCGGCAATCAACAACGGAATGTACTTTCCATTCTCCATCTGTAAGGATTTGCAAAACACAACAGTGAGAAGGCTCCGCGGAGGACCGATCTTCTGATGGGGGAGAAACGCATCGTACGAATGCAGAAGATAAACGTTCATAGAAATATTGAATCCAGACCTCAGATTTTCCCCTTTTCTCTGTGTTCAGATCTGATTTTGTCTGGTTTTGGGATAAGAGGGACCGGGTTGTGTTTGGAAGTAGGCGGGACTTGGTATTACAATGTGTAGTATGGGTATATTATGGGTACAGTATGAGTATTTTATGGGTATAGTATGGGATAGTATGGGTATATTATGGGTATAGTATGAGTATTTTAAATATTGAAACCTCAGATTTTCCCCTTTTCTCTGTGTTCAGATCTGATTTTGTCTGGTTTCGGGATAAGAGGGACCGGGTTGTGTTTGGAAGTAGGCGGGACTTGGTATTACAATGTATAGTATGGGTATAGTATGGGTATATTATGGGTATAGTATGGATATAATATGGGTATAGTATGGTATAGTATGGGTATAGTATGGATATAATATGGGTATAGTATGGATATAATATGGGTATAGTATAGGTATAGTATGGATATAATATGGGTATAGTATGGTATAGTATGGGTTAGGTATGGTATAGTATGGGTATAGTATGGTTTAGTATGGGTATATTATGGGTATAGTATGAGTATTTTATGGGTATAGTATGGTATAGTATGGATATATTATGGGTATAGTATGAGTATTTTATGGGTATAGTTTGGGTAAAATATGGGTATAGTATGGTATAGTATGAGTATAGAAGTATAGGTATAGCATGGTATAGTATGGTATAGTATAAGTATAAAAATATGGGTATAGTATGGTATAGTATGAGTATAGAAGTATGGGTATAGTATGGTTTAATATGGTATAGTATGGGTATAGTATGATACAGTATGGTATAGTATGGGTATAGTATGGTATAGTATGAGTATAGAAGTATGGGTATAGTATGGTATAGTATGGGTATAGTATGGTTTAATATGGTATAGTATGGGTATAGTATGATACAGTATGGGTATCCTGACTATGTACCATTCCAGACTTGTGAACCATTACCATTTAATGTTTGTACAAGTCGGAAAACTAGAAGGCAGGGTATGGTTATGGAATGAGGAGGGAGCAATCAGTCAGCAGCTGGCAGTGCTGAGTTTGTTTAAGCTACCAGCTGCTGCCAACTGTTTGCGCATGTGCAAAGGGGATTCCTGCCAGCAACTGCACTGCTCGCATGCTGGATGAAGGGGGAGTGGGCTTGCTATGAAAGGGACAGAGTGAAATAGAGAGCGGGGACAAAAGAGAGAATGGACAAAGTGGAGGAGGGAGCGGGGACAGAGTGGAGGAGAAAGCAGGGTCAGAGTAGAGGTAGTAGAGTGGACAGAGCAGAGTAGAGAGAGTGGACAGAGTGGAGGAAAGATGTGGACAGAGTGGAGGAGAAAGCACGGACACAGTGGAGGAGCGGGGACAGAGCGTAGGAGAGACGGGGACAAAGCGTAGGAGAGAGCATGGACAGAGAGGAGGAGAGAGCATGGACAGAGCGGAGGAGAGAGCATGGACAGAGCGGAGGAGAGAGCATGGACAGAGCGGAGGAGAGAACATGAACAGAGCGGAGGAGATAGCGTGGACAGAGTGGAGGAGAGAGTGTGGACAGTGGGGAGGAAAGGACGGGTACAGAGCGGAGGAAAGAGCGTTGACAGAGCGGAGGAGAGAGCGTGGACAGAGCGGAGACAGAGCGGAGGAGAGAGCGTGGACAGAGCGGAGACAGAGCGGAGGAGAGAGCGGGGACAGAGCGGAGGAGAGAGCGTGGACAGAGCGGAGGAGAGAGTGGGGACAGTGCAGGGGAGAGAGCGGAAGAGAGAACGGGGACAGAGCAGAGGAGAGAGCGGGGAGAGAGTGGAGGAGAGAGCGAGGAGAGAGCGGAAGAGAGAGCGGGGACACTGCCAAGAGTGCAAACATTTCTTGGCAGGCATCAGAGGAAAGGGTTGCAACTACAAGGGGTGCAGCTGCTGACAGCTTAAAACAGCGCTCGTCATTCCATATTCCGCCACAGGAACTCCGCTGCCACTGTGGCTGACTATGAGTGTAAACAGTGATGAGAGGAGGATGAAGGGAAACACATTGTAAATGAAGAGTTTTGGTTTTTGCCTCTAGTGTATAAGCCTCGCATGGAAGGTGTGCCGACTCTCATGGAATCCAGCAACCTCAGTCACAGGACACATGATGTTGTGCACAGAGAGGTTTTGGAAGGCCTGTCTGAGCTCTCTCATTCCGGTCCATCATGTTATGTCTTATGCTGACAGCAATAAAACTGGTATTAAAAATAAGAACGATTAGCGGGAGGGCAGCTAAGAAACTTGTCTATGAGATATAAATAATTCAAATAAATCAAATGTTCTAAGTGGCATCGCTGCGGTATAAATTAAACCTGATACCAAACTAGAGGGAGATGAAGCCCCCTCCCACATTAATAAAATAGATTAAAATAAATAAATACAGATATTTAAGAGCCTGCGTCCAGCATAAATGAGCGCCTTGTAAAGCCACTTTTATGGTTTATAGTTATTATTATTATACTTTACCTTGAAAATGTAGGTGGCTCCTCCCCCTCCGCCCCCGCCGCCGGCCCATTCATTCACGCTGCCGTTGACTCTCATCTCCTCCTCGATCTGATTGTTCTCTCCCATGCAGACCATTTTCAGGATGGGGTCGGTCTGGGCAGAGAATACAGAACATCTTAATGATTGTAAGAGAGAGGTCTTACAGGAAAACACAGCAGTAACTTAAACACGCTCGGGGTAAATAGAAGGATATCCTAAAACTTAAACTAAAGTAAACAGGGTCAGGGTTCAGTGGACCTGATCCATACTTACGATGGATTTACTGGATTTACGTATACACAGAGGTCCGGATTCACAGTTACGTAGTTTTCATCTTACGTATGTTGTTTTAAGAATTGAGCTACTACACATGTGTAGTAGCTTATTTCCGCTATCTACTTACCATTTCTGTACGTAGATTGCGTAAGCGCGGTCTTTAGATAGAAATGGTACATAGACAGCGTAAATAAGCTACTTATGCGTAGTAGCTCAATTCTTAAAACAACACACATAAGACGAAAACTACGTTACTGTGAATCCGGACCAGAGTCCTGAAGACTCCCCGCCAAACCCCTCCAACATACAGAACTTAAGGGGCTTCCGTGGTCAGAACCCTAGCGTTACCCTTTCACGCGTAGCGCTGTGCGTGTGGAACACCTTGTCTTATGGAAATGTGGTCAGCACGGTGGCTCAGTGTGTAGCAATTGTGTCTCACAGCGCTGAGGTCATGAGTTTGATTCCTGGACTAGGCCTTATCTGTGTGGAGTGTGTATGTTCTCCCTGTGTCTGCTTTGAGTTTCCTCCGGGTGCTCCGGTTTCCTCCCACGCTCCAAATGAATTAGCCCTAGTCTGTGTGTGTGTTAGGGACCTTAGACTGTAGCTCAGTGGGACTGATGTGATTGTGAAATATTCTCTGTAAAGCACTGCGTGATCTCTATAAAAACCTGTTAAATAAATGACTAACCCGGCACATACTGTAAAATGTGAATGTCTCCCGCTCCATGTCATGGCAGGTACAAAGTGTCGTCACGCCCCACAGATGGAATGATAAACGTATAGAAGAGCGCTCCAAGGTGTAACCGCGGTTGTGCGCACGCATGTTTCAGAGCACGCGGAAATCACCCGACGGGATTAGGTCTGGATATGTTTTAATATATAAATTGGCCGAAACTCTTGACCAAGTGACTCTTATCTGCCGACTATGACGTTATTTTTATAGGCTGATGATTAGATAGAGACACACGAGCGTGGACTGTGGCTCGCACAATGACACCTCTGTATGGCTATACAAGAAGGGCATGTAACGGGCACAGAGCAGTCAGCTTCAATGCAGTTACGGGACCACACACATTGTATGATTCCAGGGTTGTGCTCTGTAATGTTTAGGGGAATATGAGCTCTTCAGACACAATGTGATGGCACAAAACATTCAAATATAATGATATTATAAAAAAAAAAAATGCAAAAATTATATATTTATTACTGTACATATAAAATATTTTATACCTACACAATACTTTCAGAACTTTAGTGTTCCAATTAAGAAATGCTAATGCAAGAGTCCAAAATAGGTCATGGAAGGTTACCCCCGGGGCTTAGACAGGACCTGGGGCTGGTGTTAATGTAAACAGTCCTTTGTTACATCTGTGATCGGCTCTGGATCAGGGGCACTGGCTTGGGCCCCGCCCCTTAATGTACATTGGCTACATCCCTCCGCCCCATCCCTCCCTCAACACGCCCCTCAGAACGCAAGCCACCGCCTCTCGAGTCATGTTCTGGTCTGCATCGAGCAAGATTGTGTGCGCATCGTCTCTGAGCATGTGCAGTGCAAACCCACACGATGCGCTACGCAAACTGCCATACACTCCCCCTCTGCAACGGCCCTGATGGGTTCTTCGTCCTTTCGTTCTGGATCAAGCCCTGAAGGAGTGTCTGTATAGTAAATAGAGGCCGGCTACGACCTTTAGGCAGGCCTGCCAACAGAAATCTTGGGGCCCGGTACACTCACGTATTTGGGGACCCCCTCCCTCCTCAATAATGTATTACAGGGGTCCCTCTGAACCTTGAGACCCATCACAGCCGTCCCACTTTTTCCCCCTGTCTCTCCTTGTAGGGGCCCCTTAACATGGTTTCCAATTGTCCCATTTTTTGCTGGACTGTCCCGAGTCACGGCCGACAAAAGGGGCAGGGCTTACACTGAATTTGGCAGAATTTTAACCAAATATAGTCAATTGTGGGCAGAACTGGGTGGTGTGTGGGCGGAGCCAGGGGTGTGGCTTATTTTGTCCTGCTTTTGGGATTCTAAATGTTGGGAGCTACTATTGCAATGCCTCCGTTGGTAGGCAACAGTCCAATAGGAAGTCAAACAATGAAACCACTGGTCCATTATCCAGTATTACAAATGTGCTACTAATAGAAGAAGGAAAGAGAACCCCATAAATCCCTGTCTCTCTCCAGTCCATAACTCTCCCGCCGGCTGTCACCATACAGGGGATTCTTATAACTTGCAGCTTTTCCTCTATTGTGTCGTTAAATATGAATTCTGCCAGGAGGGAAGTAATGGACTCAAGTCGTGATTCCCCCTCTCTATCTAAATCATCCCACGGAGCCAGAACTTGGGGATGGATTTAAAGACTAATGAAGTGTCTGGAATTTCAATGACATTATAAAACAACTTCTATTGTAGAAAACCTGGTTCTCTACAGACGTTATATCGATGATTTGTTTTTTATTTGGGATGGTCCGGTGGAATCTATTACACAATTTGTAAATAGTTTGAATCTTAATACATATAATTTAACATTCACACATACCACTCACCCCACAGAGGTGGATTTTCTCGACGTTTCCCTTAGGGTCATAGACGGCAAAATTACGACATCTACCTATATGAAACCTGTAGATGTCAATAATTTTATTAGCTTTTCTTCTAACCACAAGAGACAATGGGTGGAAAACATACCCAAGGGGCAGTATAGACGATTGAGGCGAAACTGTTCAACCTTGGACAGTTTTCTTCCCCAGGCAGAATCTTTATCACAAGCCTTTAAGGAAAGAGACTACCCTGCCCCTTTACTGGAAAAGGCTCTTGCTGATTCTATCTCATTGAAAAGAGAGGATCTTCTTGAATATAGGCCAAAAGATCCTGAGAGCGCTCCTTTGTTTTCAAAGAATTCAAAAAATCTATTTGGAGACAGGAACTTGTTTTTTGTCACCAAGTTTAACAATGCGGCTAGTCAAATCACTAAAACTATAAAGAAAAATTACCATATTTTGGGCTTTGACCCGATTCTTAAGACTAGTATCCCTAAGGCCCCCAAAGTGGTGTTCAGAAGAGCAGACAATTTAAAGAATATACTGGCTCCCAGTTTTTTTAAGGCACGAGGGGACAGTTTGAAACAAACAAATGCTCTTCTTGGAACCCCACAGTTGGGGTGCTTTAGATGTGGTAGTAGCCGATGCCTGACCTGCTCACATATCGTGCATAGATCTAAATCATTTCAATCTTATACAACCAAAAAGAGTTTTCAGATAAAGGGTTTAGTCAGCTGCACAAGCACTTACGTGGTATACATGCTTTCCTGCCCATGCGGCCTTCAATACGTAGGCCGCACAACGAGAATGTTGAAAACTCGTTTTCTCGAGCATCGCAGAAATATTATAAATAAAAATCTAAAGCACCATGTTTCAACTCATTTTCTGAACTACCACGGAGGCTCTGCAGCTGGACTTAAAGTCTTGGGTCTTGAAATCATTTCTGCCACCAAACGAGGTGGTGACAGATTTAAACTTTTGTGTAAACGTGAGGCCTTCTGGATACACACTCTCAACACTTTGTATCCAGGAGGCCTCAATGAGGTCATAGACCTTGACTTTGGTGATTAAGATCACACTGTGGCCCTAGCTACTGTTGTTACCTCTCCTTCCATGTTCTCCCCTTTTTTTACAATTAATTCCTCCTCCCCCTATTTTGTTATTATCTCTTTTATTTAAACCTTAATTTAAACATTTTTGGAATGGGGAATCATTTATGTATTATTTGTGTCTAATTTTTGTAATTCTGTAACTTTCACACATTGTCCAATGTATTTGCAATATATTTCATTATGTTTTTTTGTTGTTTTTTTTTTATTGTGTTTCTAAATGTTGTTTATCTTACATGTATGCCCCTTTAAGAGGAATACCTTAATTGTGCTATGGTCTAATATGGCCCAAACAATTTGTTGTTATTAACGTCTAAACAATGGGTATTTTCATTCTTGTCAAAATAACTGGGTAATTTTATTATTGTTGTATTTTGTGGTTTTTGTATTTGAACACACAGCTTATTAGCGTTTTTATTTAACGTTGATGCCTTAAACACCTGGACGGGGGCTGATTGATAGGATACCTGTATAAAGGTGCCTCCCTCTCCCCCCACGTCATTACCTTCTGATGAAACGGCCCACTACAGCCGTGAAACGCGTCAAGGATTTTGTTTTGATTTGATTTGATTTTATCCAGTGAAGCTGATCTATCTCACCTTGTCTCTGCATTGCATTTGCACTTTAATCCTTCAATGAATAATACCGCATAAACATATGCAGCAGTGACTCACCTATTCATAGAGGAACTTGTACACTACGGGACTACCAGCCTCGGCCTAATTGCAGCCCGTTCGGGTGACCCCCCTTTGGTGATCTGCGCGGTCTGCTTCCAGAGCCTCGAATGCTTTTCCCCGCTACTAACAGGTGACCTGCAGTTTTGGAATTCGCTAGCGGTAAGACAGACCGGCCGGTCTTTATATCACAAAGTTACTAATTCAACTTTTTAACCAAGCATTTGGATTGATCACTCTTAAACCTAATTGGATGTATATGCAATATTGACTGTTTTTGCAAGCAAAGACATTCTATTACAATTCGCTTCTGGATTAAACGCTATCAATTAAGTAACATTGTTTATCCTCTTAAATTAGAGGACTTTATATGATTAGTGAGTTTCCATTTTATATTAATAAATTGTGGCTATGAATTATATAAGCTGTGTGTTCATATTTTTGTAGCGCTGCACGGAAAATCTTACTTTTTCTCTTCTTTTTGGGGACCTATAGGCAGAAGCCCCTTCCGTAATATAGCGCTTAATTGAGGCTATCTGAGTGGTGAGATACTTTGTTTCTTCAATTACCATACAGGGCACGTGGTCTGGTTCTAAATAGACAAAATAAACGTATTTAGAGTATTTTACCAGTGTGCTCCATGAATGTGCTCCAATAATTCCATAAATGTAAATTTTAACATGAGGATTGAGTAAGGGGACATCATAAGTCGTTGTACAGATTCCGTGGGATATTTTAATAGAGCGTCTAAAGGGGAAAAGTGGACAATAAGGCCCAGATTCACAGCACCGTACGTTACACATACGGTGTTAATTTCCCGATAGTAGTTACTACGCATGCATAGCAACTATTTTACATAATCTATGTATCGTTTTGTTACGCAGATTGCGTATATGCGGTCTTTAAAGATCGCATATACACAATCTACGTAACGAAACAATAAGTAGATTACGTAAAATAGTTACTATGCAGGCGTAGTAGCTACTATCAGGAAATTAACACCGTATGTTCCCGCAACCAAAGCTTAACCCTCCCCAAACCCTAACCCTTAGTTTCCGCAGCCTAACCCTAACCTTCCTCTCTCCACAGCCTAACTCTACCTGTCCCCTCTCCATAGCCTAACCCTAATCTACCTCTCTATGCAGACAAACCCTAACCTTCCCCTCTCCACAGCCTAACCCTAATCTTCCCCTCTCCACAGCCTAACCCTAATCATCTCATTCTAGAAGTCTAACAGTAATAATAACAATAGTAATAATAATAATAATAATAATAATAGTAGTAACTATGGAGCGGGGTACCTTGTCAAAATAGGACCATTCAACATGGCTGTTCTATATAGAAATATTTTTTATTAAACAGTGTTGAAATAGCGATTGCTGGTCCACAGTGTCATTTTTTCCAAAGACAGTCTTTATTTCTGTGACCGAAAAGGGGTGTGGCCTCATTTTAGAAAAAAAGGCGTGGTGTCAAATGATGTGGGAGGAGTTTGGAGACTGGAGGTGGGGTTAACCCCTGACCGAAATTTCAGATTGGTTCTGCTATTTTGATTTCCTTCTCCATTATGTCATTTATTTTCAATTAGAAACATAGGGCCGTATTCAGAGATGCGTTATTGAGGGGAGTTGCGTGCGTATTTTTAGGATTGGATCAACTGCGCATGCATAGTAACTTTATTTATATACTTTACGTAGACCATACGCACAGAAGTGCCTAACGGACGTACATGTGAATCGCACTTGGGGATATACGCCATCAGACGTATGGGAAAATTTACATAAAAATGGGTGGGGGGAGGCATTTAAATGAATGTACGGAGGCGTGGCTATAAAGAATCGCACGAACGGACATAAAAAAAACGTATCTCTGAATACGGGTGGTAATCAGCAAACAGCATGTGGTTAGACAGATAAAGAAACAGCCGCAGATTTCTGGGTGACAATTCTGTACAATCTACACCCATGGAATTCCCTCTGATTAATGAGATTCCGCACACATATTTGGACATTTGATTCTGGCCTCTTGGAAGCTTTGATTTATAATGCGCTGATGCAGAATTAACAGCAATGATTATTAAAAAACAAGGGCCCCGATCCTTGCGACCTCCGAGAGGGGAATTACGTAGTGCTCGCACCTAATTTCCCTTGTTTAAAGGCTGTGCCCATGTGCACAACCTTCTTATATTGCCGTAAGGGTCACTGGACATAACGAACGTCACGTACGCCAGATCTTAGGAAAAGGGGGCTTCCCCCCCATTACGCATGTCGTATCTCGGTTGTGAAGGCGGAGATAAACACATGTAAATGAGAGGACGGGGCGGGGGAAGGCCCGTTACGATCAGATATGCGCACACGTGATCAGGTTACGCCACATACGTGATCATAAAAGTTAAGGGAAGGCACCTGGACACGTAAGTGTACAGATATGCTACCAAGAGCGGGGAGTACAGGGGCTGTGCACTTCCCGCTACGAAAATGGCCGTAATGACCTCACGCATCAGTAAGGTGTCCGTAGGTCTCGATCCGGCCCAAAAAAATGTTTAATTCGCTGAGGAATACAACAGTAACTATGGGCCTGATCCAGACCTACGCATGAGAGCGGAGCGTATTACGGCTCCAGCGTAAAAACTTTCACTCCCACGACACTCCCCTTACCTTCCTTTCATTACGCCCGCCGAACCCTGCCCTAACTTTTCCATGTGTTCGTACGTGTTTTCGTAGCGATGCGCTGTTCGTAGCGGCCTAAGCACGCCCATACTGTACAATTTAAATGGCTCCCCCACCTACATTCCTTAACTCCAGCGTCCGTACTAACTTCGTACTATAAACATGCCCCGTCGTCGGGAAATACGCTAGAATACGGACGCCCAAATCGCCGCTACGGAAAGGTCTTTGGTACGACCGGAAGTTGTCACTAGCGTTAGATCGCCTGCTAGGGTAGGTCTGGATCAGGCCCAATATTACTTTCCAAATCCAATTCATGTAACATATAATACAGTAACAGATAGTATGAGCGACACTTACACGCGGGCAGGCATCCTCGCCCTGCTGGCCGACCAATATGTACAAGATGTCATCCACTTGCAGTTCAAATACCCCCACCAGGGCGATGCCATGAGCTCTTGTAGGAGTTTTAGCTCCCATTCCACCAGCTGCTCCGTAGCCAGAAATCCTGATAGCAATAAATAAAATGCGGTATGTTACACATGGATATCTGAGCTCACAGGGGAGCATTTGCTTTGCATGCTGAGCTTTGGCTTCCTATAAATAGCTGATAATCAATAATGGTATAAGAATAAAGACAGGTGACTTATGCGCGCTGGATGCGCAGTACCGCGGTTACGTACAGAACCAGTACATTCGGCATACTTATCCATTCCTTTTCAGAGGCCGCCACTTGCTGTAGACCCCATCGAAGAGGTGAGTAACCTCTCCGGGGAATTAAAATTGTCAGGGTTAGGCTCTGGGGAAGGGAGGGTTAGGGTCAGGCTGCGGAGAAGGAAGTCCTAGGGCCAGGCTGCGGGGAGGAGAGTCATATGGTCAGGCTGCGGGGAAGGGAGTCTTAGGGTCAGGCTGCGGGGAAGGGAGTATTAGGGTTAGGCTGCGGGGAAAGGAGTCTTAGGGTTAGGCTGTGAGGAAGGGAGGGTTAACGTAATGGAAGGGGAGGGGAGTCTTAGGGTCAGGCTGTGGGGAAGAGAGGGTTAGGCTAATGGAAGAGGAGGGTTAGGGTAAGGATTAGGGAAAGGGTTGGGATCAGATTTATATTTACCATTCGGAGCTCCGTCTTTGGTGCTCTTTGGTGATCGATTGCTTTGCCTCTTCGAGTTCAGAACCTGCTGGGAGAGAACGGCCCTTTCGAAATAAGGGCTATTCGCAGCGGAGACCCACACCCTCCCCAGATACATTCCCTTTCCCCAGGGAATGTACAGGTTCTACAATGTAATATATGGTGGTATGGGGGATATGCTTTTTGTGAGTACTTTTGTGACAGTGCAAATGTACTAAAAGTCATGAATAAAGTAAACTAAAAAAAATATTGTTTTCAACTTTTAATGTTTTTTTTCTAATCAACACATAAGAAGCATTACCAATCCTCCACATCAGTCCCTTCGTATCTATACATGAGGTATAAAAACTTCAGAACAACATATGCAACATATTTACAAAGGGTAAATGAATATTCAATATTTATCATATCACAGCTGACACCATCCATTAGAAAGATGCTTTATAGACGTGCTAGTGAGGGACATTAGCAGACTAAGGTGACCAATGAGAATTTAGTAATAAAGTTCAGCTGAGACTAAAATATCAAATGATTCTCCCTGTAAATTGTGGAGATGGGAGTTAAATTGTCCTTAAAGCAGCAAGATATTAAGTAGAGAAGGTTATAAATACCCAGAAGGGTTTATTATGGAAGTGTAATTACACAGCTTAAGAGACACTTGTTAATGATCATCAGAGAGCTTGAAGGTTCTTATGTAATTAAAGTGTGAAGTGTCCTCACACCAGGCGAGGAATCAGCCGGAGGGACACGAGTTCACCAGACTTACCCCTCTCTATGGGGTCTATTGACAAAGATGATTTTAATGCCATAGTGCCAGTTTGGAAGCGAAAACTGGAAAAATCGTATTAAAATGAACCGTTTAATATTTACAAAATGCCGGAGCGGAGTTTTATACTCTGCTACCGGCATAAGACCAACGTCAGCTCAGGCTGCCACTAGGGGTAAGTATTCCAGCGTTGTCCCCATATACCCCTCTTTTTCTCCCATTAATAGCTGTTATTAGGGGGAGGAGAAGGGGGGTATATATGGGGAGACCGCCGGAATACTTAAAAATATTCACTTAGTAAAAAACATAATAAAATACTTTTTTTTTATATAAGTAAAAAAAATAAAATAAAAAATAGAAAAAAAGGAAGTAGATAGTAAAAACGGACCTGTCCGGGCGACCCGTCGGATTGCAGGTGTCTAAGGGGCTGATCCAGACCTACGCAAATACTACGCCCTTGAGCGTAGCGTATTTACGCCAGCGTACCTACGAAACACTCCCCTAGGCACACCCCTCGGCCGTCCGTATTTATGCCGTCTTATACCGACCAAACCCTACCCTTTTCTGAGCGTAACCGCGGGCGTCCGTAGCATCCATGCGTATTTACGACGCTTAGCACGCCCATACTGTACGATTTAAATACCTCTCCCCGCCCACGAAGCGTAATTACGGGTTTCGTATAGCTGGCACGCCCCTTCGTGCGTTGTTACAAAGCTGGTACGCTCATGGCCCATACGCTCAGCGTTTCTTTGCGTAACATCTCCCGTGCGCATGCATAGTAAGTACAAAGAGGCGCTTTTACGCTTACAAAAGCGTAAAAAAATGGGGGAGCGTAGGTCTGGATCAGGCCCTAAGTCCCGGCATGAATACAGGAATAGTGTTTCTCATGTTAGGACTGGAAATGAGCATCACTGGGCATGTGCAGGACTTCATACGACGTGCGAATACCCGGCAGATCATCGCGGGACCCCGCAGGAGGGGTGAGTATTTGTAAGCGCTGTGAATGAAGCTGCCGGGCTCGCTGTGAAGATACGCCAGCCTGATGCATACAGGGAAATGAAGCTGTATGTAAACAGACCCCCTATATAAGAGGATCAGGATGACCAAAAGCTATACAACTTAAAGGGTGTGAGGTGGGGATCATTCATAACAGAGGACCTGATCCACAGATAAGAGAGAGGGGTGCAGGCAGATCCGCCCCTAACTCACTCTCCAGCCCCGAACCCACCCCCCATTTTTAGGTACCTTATCGCACTTACGAGTGGCATAGGGCTACCTTAAGTCTCCGTGCAATGTCCGTACAGCACCCATGCGTATTTACGACGCTTAGCATGCCCATACTGTACGATTTAAATACCTCTCCCCGCCCACGAAGCGTAATTACGGATTTCGTATGGCTGGCATGCCCCTTCGTGCGTTGTTACAAAGCTGGTACGCTTATGGCCCATACGCTCAGCGTTAACATCTGCCGCACGCATGCGTAGTAAGTACAAATACAAAAGCGTAAAAACACGGGCGAGCGTAGGTCTGGATCAGGCCCTTAGTCCCGGCATGAATACGGGATCGGCCGATCGGCTACGTAGATAGCGTAAATGACCTACTATGCATGCGCGTAGATCATTTCGGGCAGATACGCACTTAAGAAGCAGAAGTATCTTAAGTGTGAATCAGGCCCATAAGTGCGGGCGTTTTACAGTCTCAGAACTCTGCGACTACTGTGCTCCCTCTACAGCGGGAGCTAAATTCTGATGAAGGATCAGTGCGTGATCCTAAGTTCTCCTCCCGATGGCAGGTCCCTGCCTTAACCTTTATGCAAATAAGGACCGTACATAAGCCCTTACAGTACGATTGAAACACCTCGAGAGGCGCGATGTGTACACCCCGTCTCTTCCCACCCCACCACCAGAAAAGCTTCCAGCGCGGAAACCTGGATCCTGAGGATCCTGGTGCTGAAAGCGCTTTTAGGAACGCATGCGAACTCACCCTTTGCGTACATTTTCCGATCACGCGGAGAAGAAAACGCGCGTAAGTGGCAAGTCTGGATCCGGTCCTTTTGAAGTGAAAAACTCCCGCGTTCGGCGAACGTGCATACACGAGTAGCGGACTTTTAGCGTGGATTTGGATCTTCAGAAGTTTGGATCTTCAGGCGGATGGGATTACATCCCCAGGCCTACATCTGAATATAGGCCTATCAATAAATCCAATTAATATGATGACCGGTCGTCCAGCCGGCTGCGTGGCTTTTAACTGCTGCCTCCTGCCTGTGTTTTCCCATGCACCTTGGTCGCCGCGCTCCTGCTGAGCAGATCTGTGGTGTCATTAATATGTAAGATGGAGCCGCTGTGAATGCTTTGCTGCAGCAGCTCCTCCCATCAGCCATTGTGGAGCGCGGATGAGCCTCGTGGGAGCTGAGTAATGTTAGTCAGCATATGCTCCTTGTGCCATACCAATCACACTAATGCAGGCCTGGCCAACCAGGTGTTGTGAAACTATGAGTCCCAGCGTGCTTTGACTGCATGGCCACAGCTGATACCTGACATAGCATGCTGGGAATCGTAGTTTCACAACACCTGGAGAGCCACAGGTTGGTCACGCCTCCACTAATGTCCACTCCAATGGGCCCTTTCAGCCCCAGGCCCATGTGACCCTGAATCCCGCCCTGGGGGGGAAGGCATTGAAGTTTTACAGTAAGGGCCTTTTCCATCCCTTATGCCCTTTCCAGATTTCCGAGTGGTCTCCATTTTTACATGGGGATGGCTTTGAAATCTTAAGGATTCTTACTCTCGTAAGCCCGTATGCACCCACTTTTATGTAAATTTTCCTGTATGTCTGATTTCAGTGCGTATGTCCCCAAGTGCGATTCACATGTACGTCCGTTAGGCACTTCCGTGCGTATAGTCAACGTAAACTACATTCATAGAGTTACTACGCGTGCGCAGTTGCTCCGATCCTAAAAATACGCACGGAAATCCCCTCAAAAACGGATCTCTGAATAAGACCCATAGACAGGTGCATGAAAGGCCGCGATAATCTACACAGAAACAAAGGAAAGAAAATGCCTTGAAAGCGTCTGGCGGCTCTTCGGATATTTGCAAATGTGTGTAAGTGATGATTCTGCATCGTGTGTTACAGACATTGTAGGATCGTATAGAGAATATACATTTATTTTACCTTCACATTGTCAACTACCAGACAATACGCGCACACACACCATTGCCGTATCTATAATGGGTAAAGGGTGTGCAGTGCACACGGGCCCCTTAGTACAGGGGGCCCCGTGGCACACACTCTGCACCAAAATCTATGTCCTTAGATGAACTCTTTTTCTGTCTCTCTTTCTCTGTTTTTCATTTTCTGTGGACGGGGGAAGGTTGGTGTTGGGGGCGGCGTAGTGTCGGGGTTTAGGGTTTTTGGGGTGCAGCGCCGGGACGAGTGCCTTAGGAGATGGGGGTCTATGTACAAATCCTGTACAAGGGCCCCCTCCCTTCTTATAACGCCCCTGCAACATACATTTTCATTATACATAAAAGGGTCCTAATCCTGCACCAGAAAACGTGACTTCATTACACAATAGACAACACTTACACACAGCAAACCCTCCAACACGACCCATTCCATTAGGTACAAAATGCTCTGCTCCTGAGCTTACAACTGTCTCTTCAACACAGGTGGTTACCATAGTAACTGTCTGTTACCAGGAGCGGAGTATTCTGTATCTGGTGGAATGGGTCATGTTGGAGGGTCTGTGACATTGTCTATCAGTAACATATTTTTCCCTTTGCCAATGGCAGTAAGGACAAATCTCACCTGTATCTGTTGGTTTCCGGTACCCTCCAGATCTGAACCCCTTTCTGGGCCCCCGTTCCGACAATCACACTAAAGTTCTCATAGGCTTCGTCACAGAGCTTCTGGCTGGGGCCATGTGGGCCGCTGGCCCCGCATGTAGTGAAAAACCAGTAACCTGTAAGAGAACAGACAGCACATCAGTCGCTTCCTGACCATCCATAGAAATTCATAGGCCTCATTCATTTTTATTGTGCTATTAAATGTTATACTCAAAATATCTGAAAATGGTTCCGTCCTCAAAAGTGGTTGTTTGAATTAAACATGTTTCATTTAAGATTTTTATCTAATAAAATAAAAAAATATTTAAATTATGTTTTAAAATATTTTAAAGGAAAAATTTAACGAGAGTCACAAATTGCACACCGTGGGTCTGATTATCGGGTCAGTTGGCCACTGTATAATGAACATTTTTGCTGTTATCAATTAGTGAAATCTATTGAATCTAAACACATGGTAAGAGAGAGCGGGGGTTAGAGAGACACAGGTAAATTAGAGGGGGGTTGGAGAGATGCAGGGAGAAAAAATGTGATTGTTAAAGAAACACAGGGGGAGAGAGCTTGAAGGTTGGAGAGACACAGAGGGAAAGGCAGAAGGGGTTGTAAACACTACGGGGAGAGAGGGGAATGAGGACACATATGGGGAGAGTATAGGGTTGAGGAGATACAGGGGTGCATGAAAGAGAGTGGGGGTTGGAGACAGCATAGCACAGTCTCTCTCTCTGCAATTCCTCTGTGAGTCTAAGGGCCAGATTTACTAAGCTGTGAGTTTAGAAAAGTGGGGATGTTGCCCATAGAAACTAATCAGATTTTAGACATTCTCTAGTATATAAAAAGAAAGTGAGAGCTAGAATCTCATTGGTTGCTATAGGCAACATCTCCACTTTTCCAAACCCACAGTTTAGTAAATCTGGCCCTAACGGTCTTGAAATGAGAGAGTTTGGGAACCACTGGTATAGGGTAAAGTAACATTATGGCACAAGATACTGTACCACCACAAAATAGGCATTTTCTACTCGCAGATAAAGTTGTTTTGGTAGCAACCAAGTCCCCTGTCTCCCTATTAACGAACACATTTCATTAGTACAAGTTATGAATGTGCTGTAACGATGCAATTAGCACCATCCGTTATTCTCCAAGAAATAACTAGTATTGAATCGGATGACTCATTATAAAATATAAATTACAGGAACTATTACAGAGCCAATTATAGTACAGACCGGGTCATGACGTATGTATCATTCTGGATAATGCACATTATATCTCATACACCATAGACATTATAAGGGTTGATACACTATTAATTAGTGGAACTGTTGCCATCAGTGTTGGAGTTGGGTCCTACATTCCATTCCTATATTTCATTACAATGGTTCAGCCAAGGCGTCTGACAACCTCTAATGGGACGAGTAAATGAAATGTTATTCCTCTCTCTGTCTCTCTTCCACGGAGACTGATCAGTGAGAGCAACCTCGACATCGTAGAAGAATTGTTAGACTTTTATGTCTATACTTGGTAATGAGCCTCTTCCATTAGTGTTACTACCAAAGCCAAATCAGGGAGATTTGGGGGAAAGACGTCATTTATTTGAGCAATTACATTGTGTAAAATCTTCAGGCTGGGAGACTGTTGAGTCGTGTTATGATAATGAATAGTTTTAGATACTGGTATAGGAGTAAATATGGGGCTGATATAGAAAGAAGAAAAAGAGTAAAAATATGAAGAAGACAACTGTTCCCTTTATATCTCTGAGCAAAAGAGGGGAATCTTGGAGGTCCTGGCATCCCTGAAAAAGGAGCTCCAGGGGGTCATAAATCATTTTTGGAAATGTGAAAAAGAGGGTTCAGGAGCGCTGTTTAAAGGATATACATTTATTACATAAAAAGACACAATGGGCCAGATCTTAATCTACGTATGCGAGCGATTTTATGCTAGCCGCTGACGTAAAATCGCTCATTAGTATTTACTGCGCATGCACATGGCAGATGTTACGCCACGTAACTCTGAAGATACGTATCAGCCACGTATCAACAGCGCAACTACGAACAAAGGGGCGTGCCAGCCATAAGACTCCCGTAATTACACTTTGGAGGCGGGGTGAGGCATTTAAATCGTACAGTATGGTCGTGCTTAGGCATTTACCGAGGTATAGCCTTAACGTACGTCAGTAGTAACGCTTTGAAAAGTTAAGGTAGGGATTGGCAAGTGTAAAACGGAGGGGAGTGTCTAGAAAATACGCTAGCGTGAATACACTAATCGATGAAACGTAACGTACCCCAATATATAAATTACAATGGGAACATCATTAAAATATGTAAATATCTCAATAAAGATGGTGCAATATCCTATCATCTAACATATGGTGCACACAGCGGTCGAAGTGGAAATTTAGAAGTGGCGGTATGAAAATATAGAAATAATAGAAGTGAAGGGAATTTAATTAATTAAAATGAATTAAGCTTTTTAAGTAAACCAGTGGGAGAAGTGACGGTGTGGCATAAACCCGTGTACCCTCTCACTTCCAGCCCTGGTGCGCAGGGTATCTCTGAGGAACAGTGGCGTATCTACCATGGGTGCAGAGTGTGCAGTGCACACGGGGCCCCGCAGACAAGGGGGCCGCCCGTGGCACTCACCCTGCACCCAACGGAAGATCCCAGTACCACCTATATCTGTACAAACGGTGACGGTCTCCAGCAGCCTTCCGTTCCCAACAGTGCACTGCGCGCGGGTGTCACATGGGGACAGTGCACTGTTGGGAATGGAAGACTGCTGGAGACCGTCTCCGTTTGTATAGATATGGATGGGGTTGAGAAGAAGAAGAGGAGGGCCCGTCTTGGGAGGGGGGGGGCGTCTGAGGAGGAGGAGGGGCGGCCCATGTGGGGGCCTGCACACGGGCCCCTTCATTTCTAGAAACGCCCCTGCTTATAAGTACAGCTCTGAGTCAGCCCCCAATGTCCACATGTAATTCATTCATTCACCTCACAATCATCTAAACACTGTAATGATCCCTTTTACTCTACATTTCTAGAAACGCCCCTGCCGAGGAACATATTGCAAAGACTACTTAGAGATAGTCTTGAGTCTGCATTGAGTGAATAGATATGTTTATCCGTAGGGCATTTGCATAATGATGTAAAATGACGGCTGAAATCGTGGAAATCCACAGTAATAGATTACTTTAACAGAGATTTGTTCTGATTTAATCGTGCAATCAAACTTCAGCAAAATACTTGTAGCAGCAAACGATCAATGAAGTGGTCCCTGAATTCAGCTGAAATCGTCAGTCCTGACACTCCAGGTTAGGTTGTAATTAGATGTAAATGATAACTGCCTAAGGTCTTAAATGAGAGCTAAACTAAGGTCCACAATGATAGATGAAATAGGTGCTGTAAATAGTCATCTTCAAACTCAAATGGGAGAGACTAAAGCGCTCTGGTATTAGCGTGAGCTTAAAAGCTCCAATGCCTGATGATCCTGCGGATAAGTATTCTCTCTTCTACAGATCCCAGTAAATCCTGTCGGCAGTGATGAGTTTTGGAAATATAGGTAAAGAGAGAGGTCACAGGGAGGAATACATGGCTAGGTACAACCGGGAGCTGGAATCTAAGGCCCGGATAGTAAGGCAAGGGGACTTTCGAATGCCGCATGCATGCAACAGTTTTTACGCCACGGAGTTTGCCTTCTGCATGGCAAAACCCAGCTACAGAGGAGGTGTTTACCATGTTAATAAGGCAAAGGGGCAGCATAAAGCTTATTCGAGAAAGAAGAGACAGAAGAGAGATGAGAGAAGAGAGAGAGAGAGAGAAGAGAGGAGAGAGAAAGGGGAGAGAGAAGAGTGAGAAGAGAGAGAGAGAAGAGAGAGGAGAGAAGAGAGAGGAGAGAGAGAGAGGAGAGAGAGAAGAGAGAGGAGAGGAGAGAGAGAAGAGAGAGAGAGAGAAGGGAGAGAGAGAAGAGAGAGATAGAAGGGAGAGAGAGAAGGGAAAGGAGAGAAGAGATAGAGAGGAGAGATAGAGAGAAGAGATAGAGAGGAGAGATAGAGAGAGGAGAGAGAGAAGAGAGAGAAGATAGAGAGGAGAGAGAAGATAGAGAAGGGAGAGAGAGAGAGAGAGAGAGAGAGAGAGGAGGAGAGGAGAATTGATGATACTAAAGGATTTAAAAATAATTTTATTGATCAATTAAAATATAAAAAATCTTTACATCTAAATGAAAAAAACACTCATAAAAAAAAAGAGTAAATAAAATAATTAATTTGTAAAGAACGGTCAATATTCATTTATCATGTCCATAGGACATCTAACAGATGAATTTATCCTACACGTCCCTGTAGGTTTATATTATCCTGTAGTGCAGGAGATCTCCCAGCAGGACCACATCCAGTGAAGATTCTCTTTAAAAAGACAAAAGGAAAATTTTCTGTCATAAAAAATCGGCATGTTTTAAATTTACAATTGTCCAGAATGTTGTGATATATACAGTTATATGGCACAATAAGGAAAAGGAAGATACTAAAATTGGTTACAATAGATAGATGGAGACTGGGATAAAAGATTCCATTAATGACAAAAACACTTTATGGTCAGGAATCTTCTCTCACATTTTTATACTTTGTGGTTCCAACGCTCTACATTTTGGTAGTTCTTCTGTAAGTTCAGTTTTAATGGGTCTTTAAGATGTGATTCAATATGAAAATCCAAATATCTGTGTGAAAAGAGCCTAAATATGTTTTACATATCAGCATTAACATCACTGTTTCATCCTAGGGGTTCCTGAGGATTAGGATAGTATACGACCAGATCCTGATTTAATGGCATCCTGCTAGTGCCTGTGTGTAAAAATTGGACCCAACTTTTAAATCTAGAGCCTGTCCACAGAGCACAGGGGGAGATATGTTTTGTGACTGTGATGCTCTAGGATGCATTAGGTACAGAACACCCCGCACAGCAGCCAGGAGAGGGCAGCAGAAGGGAATCTATAGCTGTACTTCACGGGTCTGCTCACAGCAATTTCACATCTACACAGGTCGGGCCTGATTCAGAGATCCGGAACTAACAATAGTTCCGTGCGTATATTTAGGTATTTAGGGTCGGATCAATTTTGCATCAACTGTGCATGCGTAGTAAGAGTGCAACGCCATGTACGTTGAAGTTAAGGTCTGAAATGCCTTAAGGTCGGACTTGTGAATCGGGCGGAGACTAATGCGACCCTAAGTGCTGCGGAAATATACGGACGTAAGGATTTGCATAGAAATGGGCGGGGGGAGGCATTGAGATGAGGGAAAGTGGGCGCGCTTACAGAGTTAGGGCCCTAAATATACGCAACTAATACAAATAAGGCCGGAAGTGAGTACAGCCAGATAGGGCAAGTCAATGCAGGTGGAAGTTTAGGTCCGGCCGGAGGTTGCCGAGTGCAGTGACTGTTTTATCTGGTGGGAGTAACCTGCTCCGACCTGCCACTTAGTTGCGTATATTTGCGGCCCGATCGCCGACGGATCTCTGAATACGGCCCAGAGAGAGAGATGAAATGTTCTTGCTGAGTATGATGCTAATTTATTATGAGATGCACAGAAAATTGGAGCCTGATATTACACGATTTACTTTAAAAAACAAATAATTAAGTATTTTGACATTTCAATTTAAACTGTAACATTTTGAATATTCAAGTTACAAAAAACAAATAAAATTATAACTGCAAACATGTTTTAAGTTTATTTTTGGATGGAATAGATTTACATGTGATACACAGAACAAAGAGAGAAAGGGTCTATCACTGGGCGTAAACACATTTTGAGAGCAGTTTTTTGTTCTGTAATAGATTGCCCTGCACTGACCTTCTGTTATGTTGCAGAAATGTATTAAAGATTTTTGTGACAGTGAATTCAGCACTTTTCATTCCAGTCCCTCGCCCACTGTCTCTACTCTTTGTCTGATTGTCTTCTTGCCATTTGTCTCATCTCCCAACTTCAAGACTTCTCCTGTGCTGTCCCCTCCTCTGGAACTCTCTGCCCTGCCCTTGTCAGACTATTCAGTGCCCTTAAAACCCACCTCTTCATTAAGACTACAAGCTCTCCTCACGTCATAAGTCCTGGGTTACCTAATTTGACCTTATTTGTACTTTCTTTTTTTCTTTTTTGTTATTTTCTTTCACACTTGTTTTGAAATTTATGCATTGCTTTGTTTAGCGGCTCTTTAACAAACAACATCCTAACAATACGGGGCCCCCTGCTGGTTGTACCTGGTTTGGAGGCTGGGAGAGATGGGAAGAACTCCTCCTCTAGCTGCTGTGGTTGAGTCTCATTCTTCCTCTGACTGCTGCTACTGCTCTCCATTAGAAGATTGCTGGAAAGATAGGACGCTGTTTGCGCAGTCTCTTCACCGTTACCTTGAGTGTTACAAAACCAAAAGCTTAGCGGAAATTATATGCAACATATACACATGTCAGAGACGTCATGCGTGTAAAACAGAAAAACTGGCGTACAACTTTGGCAGGTTTTCATTTATGTATAAAGAATGTTCCGTATTCAATGGTTCAGTTATTGAATTTCGGACATTACTTACTGGTTAGATAGCAACCTAAGCTCAGCGACACATTGTCAAACGCAATGGTGGAATCCAAATCCTTGGACCATGATGCATGGATCTCCAGCCAAAACCTGTGATGAAGAATTAAGAGACAGATGTAAAGTAACTAACAGAAAATGAATGTATTTTATTTCAATCACATGGCTTTGCTTTGCTTTTTTTTAGTCATCAATAGTGAATTCATTGGAAAACTCAGAAGCAGAGCATTTTGTACTGTTATTTTTAACATGTATTTCATTATCTGGCCACTAGAGGCTGCACAATAATATTTGGCTTCCCAGTCTGCTCCTCTGTCTCCCCTCTCCTTGACCCCGCCCCCGAGCAGCGTAGAGGACAGAGGCTGATTAGATAAAATGGCTGTCTACTCTGCCACATAGGGTCCTCCCAGGAAATCACCTTAGACCCTCAGTCTTTTTCCTGTTCTGATGTCAGTTGTTTTGCTATAGCTTGTAACACTTGTGGATGATGGTGCTGGTGTGGTATTACCTAGTTGCCTCTTACTTCAATTAACTGTATTGTTTAAAATTTTCACCAAACGGCCTTCAGAGGACGAAATGCTGATTTTGGAAGTAGAGACAGCACGAAACTGATTTTCGGATAACTCTGTTTGGAAAAAAGTAGCTAATTTTGAATTTTTTTAAAAAATGTGTAAGTATCCCGATTGCCAGACATACCCATTAATTTCTCCGCCAGGGAGGTGAGTAACACTCTCCAGGGACTTTTAGGGTTAGGTTATGGGGAAGGGAGGGTTAGGGTTAGAGTAATAGAAGGGGGGGCAGGGTTAAGCTGCAGGGAGGGGAGTCTTAGGGTCAGGCTGCGGGGAGGGGAGTCTTAGGGTTAGGCTACGAGGAAGGGAGTCTTAGGGCAGGCTGCGGGGAGGAGAGCGTTAGGTTAAGGATAAGGATAAGGGTTAGGGTAGAAAAATATTTACCAATCGGCACGTAGGCTTTCACTCCAAGAAACATCCAATTTCCAAAACTATTCTAAATTCAGTGGTATGAAAAATAGCCGTTTGTACTGGCAACGCACACCCAGGGGCCACTGAAGGGAATCACACTGCCATCACTGCACTCTAAAACAACCTTTACACAAACTAACGGAGACGTTTGTGAGCCACAGATAAATATTGTCACTGTAATTATTGTCAGCTCAATTAACTGAACACATTGGGAGGAAATGTCTCTTTTTTTCCATTAATTCTGAACATTTTGCGGCTCCCAGGACTCGGCCTCCTCAGTCCGTTTCGTTGCACACAAAGACCCCTGACAGCAATAATCTACCTATATGATGTTAAATGTTCATCTCAGCACTTGGAGGATATAGCAGCCGGAAAGCAATTTACAGGCCGGGGATTCCTAATACACAGATTTATTGTTTCAATCAGTAGTTTCTACATTTTGCCTACATGTCTTATTTCCAGCCTCTCATTTCACATAACAGCTCGTCATCCCTTCCCCAGCAATTCCCATGTATACACTTACATTCGTGCGCGGGTCTGCGATAAGAACGGCCCTTTTTTCTGAAAGGGCCATTTTATTCTAGCCATTTTCGAACAGGCTCCCAAATCGATTGCTTCTGCCTTACCGAGGACTAACAGAATTAATAAATGGCAAGTATGTGAAATATAAATTCAGCGTACAGTACTTACCCATTCATTAGGAAGCTTTCTAAACAGTAAGACAAACTGTTCAGACAAACGCAGACCCGTGGAGGGAACTAAAGGTAGGGTTATAGTCACGTAAGTGTCCAAAACTCTGTACGTGAGAGGGGCATTCACTTCCCTCTCATGTGCAGACTTACCTGGATCAGGTACATGATGTATTACTCCTGGATTTATCTATGATAAAAAATGCTGTGCACTGTTTTTTATTCTGTGGCAGCTGTAGCATACAGAGGGTAGAGAATACAGCCTCTCGAAGGGCGACACGCGTTTCGCTAACTTACTCAGGGCATGTTTTTTTTTTGCACTTTGAGAGACAAGTTACCCCATAACCCTCCTAGATTGCTGCCTGAATCCATCCATACACCGCTCAGCATTACCCAGGTATTTAAAGGATGGGGAGGAGGGGTGGCTTAACACTGTCTAAAATGGGTGTGGGTCCCGCTAAGAACAGCCCAATTTCGTTAGGGCTGTTCTCACCCACCCAGTTTCGAACTGGCTTGGATATCGTTTGCTTGCGCCTTGATGAGGCATAGCAATCGACCCCCGGAGCACCAAACACGTAAGCCAAAAAACGAACCCCAATCCTTCCCCTAATTCTGACCCTAACCCTCCCTTTCCATTACCCTAACCCTGCCTTCCCCGCAGCCTGACCTTAACACTCCCTTCCCCGCAGCCTGACCCTAACCCTCCCTTCTCCCTAGCCTGACCCTAATACTCTCTTCTCTATAGCCTAACCCTAAGACCCCCCTCACCGCAGCCTGACTCTAACCCTCCCCTTCTATGGCCCTAACTTTAACCCTCCTTTCCTAAGAGCCTAACTCTAACCCCCACCCACCAACACTAAAAGTCCCCAGAGAGGTTACTCACCTCTCCGGAGCTGTCAGCGGCGGGTCTGCGTCGGATGCCGTGGGTCCTGTGAAAATGAATGGGTGAGTTTGCCGATCAGCACCCTCACCCATTCATTAAAAAAAAAAATCTAAAATCGCTGCCATTAAAAATAGAGACAGCCGAAAAGGAACTTTGGGATGCCTCTATTTCTAAAGGCAGCCCATCAGACCGGGGACTGCAACCGGGCTAAAATGATAGCCACCAGGGGTGCCAGCAGCAGACCAGTCTGTTCCAATGCTACAGCAATACAGCCATGAAAAAACTGTGGTACTGACGCAGCGTTTCAGCAAATACCGGTAATCTTCTGGTCTCACGTTGCATTTTAGTGTTCCACCAGATAATTGCAGAATAAACGTATCTGATTGGCTCTCACCTCCCCAGCACATCCTGTAAGGGAAGCATGATATGCTGCCAGATTCCAAGCCCTTCGCCATTGGCAAAATGCCACAACGTCCTGGTTTTCACTCTCCCCGTACGGTTGTCATGAAGCCGCACCGAAACGTCTCCCAGCCACAAACCATCCAGGAGGAAAGCCATTCGCAGCTGGAACAAAGGAAATAATGTTAATAAGCCTTCAGCCAATCCTGGCAGGTGTTACTGACTCCTAGGCTCTGGAGCCCTGTACATACATTTTGTAGACACTGAGAATTCTTTTGTTTAAGACACGACTTATATAAACAGGTTTCAGTGTGAAGCCTCTGCACCCTACAAGCAGCACAGAAAGTTATGCACAGATATACAACCATCTATTTGGTGAAATGCAGTACCACCTATCGCCTGAAGAGGTCTTAGGTATTTTACGTATGCATATGGTAAGTTTTAAGGTAGGATTCTGGGTTCGGAAGTCCTGTATGTGTCAGAGGAGTAGTCTCCCCTCATATGTATGGAACTTAGGATGCCATGGAGATCAGTCATAGGGCTGACCAACCTGTAGATCAGCGGGTGTTGTACAACTACTAGTCTCAGCATGCTTCAACTGCATAGTCATAGCTGATACCTGACAAAGCATACTGGGAGTCGTAGTTTCACAACATTTGGGTAGCCACAGGTTTGCCAGGCACGGTATAGTGTATGTCTAGCTTGAGTGCATCACAATTGCGAACTAGGAGTCCATTTACTATCATTGAGCCTGGTAGGATCGCGAGTAGTATTTACGAATACTTTTCCCTTCGGCGAGGTCCCGCGATGGTCAGCGAGCCTTTCGCTGATATCGTTCGGCCACGTGCGGAAACTAAGTTCCGGCACATGCGCAGTAGCGGCCTTTTGGGCCCAAAGGCACAATCACTGCGCAAGCACCGGGATTAGAGCCAGACGCGACAAACGGTTTAAAACCCATCTTCTTAGTGGTTTTTTAAGTTATATATTTATTATTTAACTATTAACTAAAAAAGGGTGAATATTTTTTTTTTTTCTAGTTTTAGTTAAAAATAACTCCTGGCTAATCACTGCAAGTCCTCACAGTTATACATATGTATATATACTGCATCGCTGCTATATAAGATGTCCGTATTATACTGTCTTAGAAGGATAATGGCTTCAGACATAAAGAGGTTCCTTCTGTCCAGCTCATTATTACAATATCCGTCTAAATCTCTGTTGCAAAGCTTCTGTGGAAAATGCAAAAAAATTGGAAGACTAAACGGAGAGAACACGAGCAAATTGAAACGTCCGCATCTCTCCTCCCTCCAGCGCGTTCAATAACTCGCCTTCCGTGGAGCACACCGAGGTGCTGATACAGGACCACAGACAATTTGATTTTGTTAAATTTGACACCAAAATAGTTTCTGCTTAATAGACTCTTTTCTCCTTTTATAGACCCTGAATCTCATCTCAAGAAAAACAATAGTTTATCGAGCTGAGCCGGACGATGTACAAAGACTAACTCCAAACCGTTCATGTTATTGATGTGAATTTCCCGGAGTCATCGTGACCTCCAAACAACTTAACTTTTATGTGAAATCTAACAATCCGACAAGGACAAAGAAACACAGCTGAGACTAGTGGAAGAGAAATAGCACCAGTCCTGCTGCAGAAGGTTTTCAATGCTCACTTGTGAACATAGCCCCCCTCCCCTGGCAGAGGGGCGGGGCTAAATTCACAAGTGGGCGTTCCTTCTTATTCAGATTACAATATAGGAGTTCCGTCTGGGAATCTCCCTGTACTAGAAATGGAAAACTCCGGGGCTAGCAAATCACCCGTTCTCAAATCTAATACTGTAAACAGATAAAATCTGCCTCTCCTGAAATATAACATGGTTTTGCCCAGGTGTAACTTTCCACCTGTTTCCATCTTATTTTCAAACTTTTTATCCAGTAATATGTTATTAATTAATAAAGTTTGTCTTATACAGCATCAGCATATGACATAGCATAATAATGTTGGACTGGGACATAACAATATTATAACATAATATTATATACAAACAGACTTCCAATTTTAGAAGCAATTGGATCCCTCATGTAAAATATTAGGATAGAGCCGGTTTGCGGTTCCGATGATCTGAAACACCAACAGCGTTACCGCAACCCCTGTCTGATAGAATGCACCAGATTCAGAGATAAGAAGTTGCTGCTATTGGTATTTAGGAAGGGTTAGACTGCACATGCGTCGTTTTATGCAATCTACATAGGGTTTAAGAACGTTGATCCCTTAAGAGCGATTCTCGCAAACGTTTGCAATGCGATAAATAAGAAGGGGTCTGCTAAGAACAGTTAAGAAGAAAGAAAAGAAAAGTGGGCGGAGGGAGGGATTTAAATGGGGCAGAAAAGGTGCGGTTTGTTAAGTTCATTCCTTCTTTAGTAACTTAAGAAGAGACATACGCACGGGAAGATAGGGCAGCCTATGGCCTTCTTAAGTCACTTAAGAACAGCAAATATGAGGGTGTGTCAAGGGAGGTGCCATTCGTATAATTAAGAACCCAACCATTCTTATCTCCATTCTTATCTCCATACTTAACTGTGAATCTGGCCCAATATTATTTATTTATTTTATTGATGAACATTTTTTTTCTGTCGCACTTATTATTGAACAGATTACGTAATGCTTTACAGAGAGGCTGAGTTCTCATTTAGCCTCAGCACCAGGCTCATTGTCCAGACACGGTCATTAGTTACAGGTCTTTGCAGCACGGTGGAGTTGGGGAATTGCTGTTAATTGCTCTAACGATCTGGTTAAATACACTTGATGTTACGGTCTCGTCTAGCGGATCAGTTGTCACGGATACGTCTTGTAATTTGGCAGATAGATTTTTCATTATACAGCCCTGACACCGAGGGACTGTCCTAATTAACCCGACCAGAGTGACAATTTCACAAGGGGACACTCTTATTCTCGGAAATCACTGGAGCAGATGTGGCGACAATTCATTTAGTCCACCCCAGGCTCCCCCATTATTTATTCAAGTTCTGAGTCCTTTAAAACCAAATTTTCAAATATTCAAAGTTTATTGCTACATATATATGATCTATTTCCCTCAACAGCATGCCATGTAAATAACATTCACACTTATTGACATATAACTATATGCTATATCTCTAGGATGGCGGGCGTAAGCGTAAGATCGGCTGAATAGCCGATCTGCGCATGCGCTGGAAGATGTTGCTACGTCCGTAGCAGCGCCGTAGGGACGCTGGAGGGGACGTCCCCCAGAGTCCCAACGTTCAGGTTAGGGTAGGTGGGCGGGGGGAACTAGTTAAATGAGGGTGGGAGGACGGGCTAAGCGGCCATACGCTCCTGTGCGAGCATATGGCCCCTTCCTTACGCCGGCTGAAGTTAGGGTAGCCTTTAGCTGGCGTAAGGAAGGGGCCATACGCCCGCACAGGGGGAGTGTCGGTCAAAATGAATGCCAATACGCTGTGCTTTAGTAAGCACAGCGCATCGGCGTAGGTCTGGATCAGGCCCTTTGTAACAGAGGGACTAGGAGGTTCTGCTCACAAGGAGTCAATTATAAACACAGAGAATGCAGCCTATTCAGTCACTAAGAGCCAGTGACATCACTAACAATGCAGCCTATCCAGTCACTAGGAATCAGTGACATCACTGAGAAGGCAGCCTATCCGGACATCAGGAGCCAGTGACATCACTGAGAATGCAGCCTATCCAGTCACTTAGAGCCAGTGACATCACTGAGAATGCAGCCTATCCTGTCACTAGGAGCCAGGGACATCACTAAGAACGCAGCCTATCCAGTCACTAGGCGGCATTACTGAGAAACTGCTTGTCATTGAGAAATTAGTCAACCAAATATCTGATTCCATTGTCTGTAGAATAAATGTATTTGGAGGGGTGCAGCATCTCTCCCCTCCTGTTCCTCATTAATAACAGTCCAGTCCCATTTCTAATTGCTGGTTAGCCAGGAACTGTGCGGTCAGCAGTCACTGACCCTCAATGGATCTGATGCTCTTCCTCACGGCTCAGTCTGCCAGCAGCATAATGCATTACAATTACCCACAGAGTGACATTCAGATTAGGAATAATTATTGCTCAGTTAAAGCTCGGTAATTATAGACTCAAAGAGGGCACATTAACCCTTTCTGTGCTGCCCTGGTGTTCAATGTCTGTGTGACAACAAGAGGTGACAGTTACTGGAAAGTAATGATGGGGTACATGCATTAAGTGCTGAGTTTGCAGACAGGATTTAAAGCAGCAGCTTATTGAAAGTCATAAAACCGCTTGTTGTCTGAGAGTAATGTGAAGTAAAGTAAACCAAACCCCGCACACCGGACCCTGCCTTATAAAAAAAAATGCTGAATATGAATAATATCGCAATGCTTGAGTCAGTATACTGTATATATACTGTATACACACATTGGGCCAGATCCAGAACAGTGCTTCTGTGCGGATTTACGGAAAATCGCAATTTTGTATGTACTGCGCATGCGCATGACAGATGATATGCCACGTAAAATAACGAAACTCTGAGCATATGGGCCATTCACGTAACAGTTGCGTAAATCCAGATGTGTGGGCGTGCCAATTTTACGTGATCCAAAAGTACGTCTAAATTACGCAATGTAGGCGGGGATTTGCATTTAAATTGTACAGTATGGGCGTGCTTAGCTGCGTAAGTCCACTTTGCTTATACGTACGTGTGCGGACGACAGCGATTACGCGGCAAAAAGTTAAGGTAGGGTCTGAAAAGAGGAAATCGGTCAAAGTACGTACATTCAAGGGGTGTGCGTAGGGGAGTGTATAGAAGGTACGCACGCGAAAATACGCTTCACTAGTAAACGGATTGCAAGCGGAGTTCTGGATCTATCCCATTGCTGCTACTTATCAAGAGACCAAAGTGTATTTAAAATATCAGTATATATCATATTATTAAGTCATGCTGCCAGTTTTTGATTACATCTAATCTGTCATCATACCGCAAGTGGCGGAGCCAACTACTTTTTGAATGGAAACAGCATCAGGGAGATTGTCAACTCTTCAGAAAGTCAGGAGGTCACCCACCCTTCAGGGATTCAAGAAGTTCATCCACTCTTCAGGGAATCAGGGATATCACTTACTATTCAGGAAGTCAGAGATATCACCCACTATTCAGGGAGTCCCCAAGGTCACCCACTCTTCAGGGAGTCAGGGAGATTACCCACTCTTCAGGGAATCAGGGAGATCAACCACTCATCAGGGAGTCAAAGAAATCATTCGCTCTTCAGGGAGTCAAAGAGATCATCCACTCTTAAGGGAGTCAGGGACATTAACCACTCTTAAAAGAGTCAGGGAGATCACCCACTCTTCAGGGGGTCAGGGAAATCACCCAGTCTTCAAGAAATCAGGGAGATCACCCACTCTTCAGGGAGTCAGGGAGATCAACCAGTCTTCAGGGAGTCAGGGAGATCAACCACTCTTCAGGGAGTCAGGGACATTAACCACTCTTCAGAGAGTGAGGGAGATCACCCACTCTTTACAGAGTCAGGGAGATCATCCACTCTTCGGGGAGTTAGGGAGATCACCCTCTCTTCAGGGAGTCAGAGAGATCACCCACTTTTCAGGGGGTCAGGGAGATTAACCACTCTTCAGGGAGTCAGGGAGTTCACCTAGTCTTCAGGGAGTCAGGAAGATCACCCGCTCTTCAGGGAGACTCACTGACATTCAGGTAGACTAGGTCAGTATGTATTTACAGCAATGAGCAGAGAGAGTATTACAGAAGTACATGTGAGAAGTATTTCAGAATATTTCAAGGTGCTGTAGCAGCCTCTATGGGTGCAATTATTTACATTTCCAGCAGCACATGTGTTAAATTATTAATTATTCGTTAACATGTGCTTAATTATTAAACCACTTTTTGTTATGCAAAATCTTAAGAGGCAGAGTTGAATACAAGTTCTCATACAATTAATCAATTATTCATATCTGCTACCTTTGTGTTATCTGTACATCGTGTACACAGGAGTCATTATAAAGACTGCAGTATGCAAATGCTGAAGATATCAGAGATGATTTCAAGTTTTACTGTCACCTAAGCAGCCTCCCCCCCTTCCCCCACCTGGCCGTCATTACCAGAATCTCTACCCAGTTCCTCCTGTGGCTACTCTGTTTCTTTTGCAGCCATAGCTGAAGAGAGGATGGAAGGAGGAAATGTGAAGACCAAGCAAAATCTTCAAACAGGAGACTGAGGTTCTGGTTGGTTCTCCCCTCAGATGCTAACACAGCAGTCAGCCTATGACAGCTTCTTCAACGCAAACAGGTCTGCTCAGCCCCGCCCCCCAGCCCTGCGTGGCTTCACCCTGTCCCACCCATCCAGACTCAGGCCCCCGTCTCCTTTGGGGCCTTAGCCTGTCACTTTCTGCCCCTGGGCAAGCAGTCATTTTGGTAATGTGGTTAGATACATAAATGAATTGATCGCTAGTCAGTCCCTATTGATATTATTGGTAGGTTTCCGATATTTACCTCACCTATGGATTTGGAGACATTTTTTTTGCAATACGCATGCACGGTATTACGAATCGGATTCAGAATGACGCAAAACAGCCAATGGATGCATTCTGAATGCTTAAGTCCTGCGCATGTGTGTGCGTGGAGGTTACGTATCGGAACGCACTATACGTGATCCTCGATTCCTTGCTGTAAATCTTTCCAGTGGGGTGGTGTGACAACCCGCCCTGCGTACAGAGGCAGGGGCATTGGCACATCTATACAGGGGGGCAGGGTGAGCAATGCACATAAGCCCCTCAGGTCAGGGGGCCCCGTGGCACACACTCTGCACCAAAATCTATATTTTTACAGTAAGTATGCCTATAAGCCAGTTGGCTCATGTTATTTAAAATTAATTTTCTATGTGCAGGGGAGGGGTAACGTGGGTGCGGGGTAGGTGTGCCACAGGGGATGGGGGCCCCATGGACAAAACCTGCATAGGGGCCCACTCACTTCTTAAAAAGCCCCTGGGGAAAGGTATTTAAAACACACAGTAAGGGTTTGGTGAAGCCAAATAAATCCTTATTTTACATGGCGCAGGTGCGTAAAAGTTAAGGTAAGCTCAAGAGCACAGAAGTGACCTACATGTTAGGGGAGTTTATTATTGTTGCATGTACGGAACGTAGGATCGCACTTTTGTCATCTCGCTTCCACTGCTAAGCAGTTACGTCGAGCAGCATCCTTAAATGTGTGACTGCTCCAACGGTCCAATGTGAGGAGCCATTTCTTCACTGAAAGAGTAGCGGATAAGTAGAAAAAGTCTCCTATCAAAGGTGGAAGAGGCTAAAGCTGGCCAGACACTGGGTTGCTTATCGATCCCAGCAGGGGATGTCCTGATAAATGGGCAGATTTCCTGGCAGGGGCGATCATCCTAGCAGAAGGGAGGGAGGCACTTGAAAATATTAGAGAACCATTCAGTAAGCTGATTGGCTCCCCTATATTATTGGGCACTAGTGCCAGATTTAAATCATGCTAAAAAACTAAATAATCGTAGCAAAGCGTTTCTGGTGCATTTATTTGGCGTTTTAAAAATTGATCATGTCCACTAACTAGAGCGATTATTTGCCCTATCACCCGATAATTGGATGATCGGGCCGATAATGCCCCCAGTGTATGGCCAGCTTAGCACAGTAGAACAATTTGGCCATATTTTGGGATAAATGCAGGGCCAGATTAATAATGTCCCAGGCCTCCCTCTGAAAATAAGCCCCCACACCCTGCAGACCTCCAGGCCTCTCACTAGAGTGCATAATGATGAATGTCAGGCCTTCAACCAGGGCCCTGGATAAAGACACCTTAGTTAAATTTCTATTCCCGACCTTTTAAACACCCAGAAAGAAGACGATAGTTAGCATCCACTCCTCTGTTCTTAAGACCCATGGTTGGGAATGTAAAAGGATGAGGTTGGCCTCACACTTACCTCACAGGTGGAGTTTTTTAGTGGTGATGGATACAAAGTATTGGTCATTATTGAGCTCTGAGACAGCCTTGATCCCCTGGTCTTCAGCATCAGCACAGAGCCTTCTGTAGAAAACAAAATGTTCAGGACACAAAAGTGAATTATAAAGTGATGCGAAAACTGGTATTACACAAAATCCAATTTGTTTCATATCCTAAACCAGACATCATTTTCAGTCAATCTGATTGGCTTAAGTATGTCTACAATAAATATTTCTTTGACAAAATGTAAGTTTGTTGGTTTGAACAATCTTTGATCCCATCGCAGTGCCAGCAAATTAAAAAAATGATTGCCCTCACAGCACCCCAAAATTACCAGCAGTGATTTATGACTTTACATGACTTACACATCACATGATTATATCACCCAGTAACTTCTCCAAATCACATGACCATGTCAAACAGTAATGTCCCCGGTTCACAGTATTATGCCACATAGTATTGTCCGCAGTTCACAAAAGTATAGAACACAGTAATTTTTCCAGGTCACATGGTAATGTCATACAGTAATGTCCCCAGGTCACATGGTAATGTCATACAGTAATGTTCCCAGGTCACATGGTAATGTCATACAGTAATTTTCCCAGGTCACATGCTAATGTCATACAGTAATGTCCCCAGGTCACATGGTAATGACATACAGTAATCTCACATGACTTTTACATACACAGTAATATTCCCTGAATTTTCTCTTCTCATTGGTGGTG
>WWET01002556.1:146136-163352 GCA_011038615.1 Limnodynastes dumerilii
AGTCTAAATAACAGTGTAATAGTAAAGCTGGTCAGTATCTGTGTGCAGTAAGCAATTCAAAGATATATCCCTGCATGCAAAGAATACAATTAAATTAATTCCCCCTGCAATCAACGCAACATGGTGCAGGAGTGACTTTAAGTTCTTATTTTAAGAAGATTCTTAAGTGTGAATCAGGTCCATTGTGCAATTGCCAACTCTTGCCATATATGTTTAAGAGTCTAGAGATCCTGACAGAGCTCCCAGTCCTCTGGGAAGTGTGCTACCCTCCTCCTTACATGAATGTGTCATTTGCATAATGAATCCCTCCCGCTATGATTGCAAAGCAGGAGGCGTGGTTTTATTATGTAATTAAATCATAGCTCCACCTCCAGGCTCCTCAATGCTTTGCTCCGGGGAGCAGGAGCTTGATGACCCAACAGTGATGGACCTAGATTTTTGGGGCCCTGAAACTTAAACTGTTATGGGGTCTAACAATAGGGCAACGCCCAGCAAGGTCCAAAGGCCCAAATGGAGGAGAACGGGGGGTGGAGGGGTGGAGTCCTGGAAAATGGGCCATACAGTGAGCCCCTTCCCACCAGTAATGAAGTCTGGATAACTGCTGTTATGTTCTTTAATGCACACAGTGACAGTGACAGCACTGATCAGGGGGGTTTCTGGGTACTCAAAAACGCCTCCTTCCTGCATAGAGCATATTCTAAGGTCACTATTAAGTACTGCAACCCATTGGCTTATGATTCTGCCACTAAAATAACCTTATTTTTATAACACACACTTAAAATATCCTTTAATGCACTTAATTATGGATCCTGAAGCTTAAGCGTCATTAGTTTCAAAGTAGGTTCATCACTGTGATCACATATGCTACCTCTATTGACTGGAGCCTAGCAGCTAAATCTGTTGGTGAGTATGGTGTTACTGTGAGTTACTACCGACCTGTGGACCCATCCAGGGCGCCGATTCTCCACTCTGACGTGTCGCGTTCCAACGTCCATCCACAGTTACCATCTTCAAACATGCAATAAAATCCCAAAGGCAAGTGTCCTGTAGAGTCAGACAAACAGAAAACCAAACGTGTTATATCAATCTAGGAGGCCTCCACTCCCTTCCATTCCACCCCACTCCACTCCACCCATAACCCTCAGGCCGCTATTTAAGAAAATGATTACAATGAGTTTCCCCCCTTCTAGTATTCTTCTGAGATTTGAAGACTGAGAACCGGATTCAGAATGGCGCACGGCATTCCGAATACGTATGTATACAGTGCGATCGTGTTGGGCATGAGTGTATATGGCTGTTACGCATCATAATGAAGCATGTTCAATGCTCGATTCCGTGCTGTAACGGTCTCCGAAGACAGGACGTGATGACCTGCCCTGCGTACATGGTAAATGCATGATGGGCGGGTGAGGAAGGTATTTAAGTCTTACAGTAAGAAATAAGCCCTTAAGTACGATCCTCCAGTCCTTATGCTTAGGGCCGTGTGCGTTAGATTTAAGGTAGGGTTCAGGTACATGCAAGGGTTTTGTACCATCCTTTAACAGACATAATCTATAATCGCACTTTGCGTATGTAAACCTCCACTGCGAAGGCTTACAATCGATGTGCTTAGGTCTGGATCCTGTCCAGTTCCATTGACTTCATGATGATCGATGGGTCTACTGAATGCAATGTGGTAGAGAGAGCAGGACTGTCATGTATATTAAATAACCATTCATTTAACATAAATACGTGACCCAAAAAAATCAAGTCAGAAATCAAGTCACTAAATAAAAATTACAGGACAAGCAATAAATCAAAGGTGAAACGCGTTAATTCTTGCCTACAGATTATAATGCCTGATATTCATGGCTGAAAAGCTGCGCACAGAAGACCTTTGCTTAATTGTGACCTTATTAAGAAACGACCTGTTTATAAATGCTGGGTAATTAGGAAGATCCCTTATTTCATGGCAGTTATCGTCAGGATGCACTTTCTAAACACCAATATAAATGGCATCAATTACTTCTGAGTCTGTAAAGCGGTTTCCGAAGTCAGTCATTGTCCCTCTGTATTTATAACAATGTAATTATTAGGATATGGATGTGATAGAACACGCCATTAAATAGAAATTATTTATGATCTGTTCTGCCAAGTGAAATTCAGACTGTGATTTTAATTAAACATTGGGACTAGAGCCCGGATTTACAACACCGGATGTATTGCATATACGTCCGGTGTTTCTCGATAACTAAAATTTACGTAGATTACGTGAAAAAGATCAGGAAACACCAGACGTATATGCAATATGTCTGGTGTTGTGAATCTGGCCCTAGAAGCTTAATCAGGACGGCACTGAACCACGGAAGCCATACATTATATAGAGTATTATGGGCTAGTACAGTGCTCCTCAACTAGTGTGCCATGGCACACCAGTGTGCCACGGGATGTTGCCAAGTGTGCAGCGGTGCAATGCCTCCAACTGGGGAAAAAGCACTGGAAGATCTTGCCTTAAGGAAATAAGGAGATACTGGGGAGGCTGCAGATACATGGATGCGGAATACTGGAGAGCTGGAGACACGATTGGTGATATTGGGGAGGCTGCAGACACATGAATGGGGACTACTAGGGAGGCAGCAGACACATGAATGGGGACTACTGAGGAGGCTGCAGACACATGATGGGGGCTACTGGGGAGGCTGCAGACACATTATGGGGGTTAACAGTTAAATTAGTTATAAGAAAAAAAAAGTTATTAGCCGCGATTTTTACATTTATCAAATAAAAGATAACAATTAAATGTAATATCTATGTACGTACTTAGTAATTTCTGCCTTTTTTTTGTATATTTTGCTTTTGGTGTGCGCAGAATTTTGGGAAGGGCTTAGGTGTGCCGCGGAATTCTGGGAAGGGCTTAAGTGTGCCAAGGATCTCCAGGAGGGAAGCTTTAAAAAGTCGGCAACCCTGGTCGGATGGGTATACATATACAGAGATTGGGAAAGTCTATACTGTCACTTGACTAAGAGGCACTGCACACTTATCACCTCACCTCTGCTGGAAGTGTCATTGCTAAAAGTTCAGATTAATTAAAATAGTGTGAAAAAGCAGCATCTGAAAGGCTCAGAAGTTCATTAAACCGAATCAAAATCTTTATCTGACCCAATAAAACTGTGTAACCAGATGTTCCGTGATGGCAATTAATAAGAATAATATTAGTGTTCCATTAAAAAACAGCTGAAATTCAGTGTAAATTCCTGGGCACGCTGAGCCATTTATTCCCTCAATAATCCCACATCCATCGCCTGGGATCCAAGGACTATACATAACACAGTTATTGTAATAACAAATCTGTGATCACAGGCCAGGACTGAGAACACTGAGATCCTTTCATTCTCCACGCATCAGAAATCCATTCCACGCACTTCATTACTCGGGTCACACCGGGCGTGTTCTCTCCACCGCCTCTGGCTGCGATCGCTTCTCGTGCGTCATCTCCAGAAATGTTATTCTTCAAGATAACCCATTTATAATCTTATAATAACGTTTGCCTGTTCCCTGGTCTGAAGACTTTATGGCTCATTTCTGGAGTGTGTTATGTACGTCTGATGACTATAATATACAATTGTGTGATATAAAATGGCCATTATTGTCTGTGATGAAAGCATTCATGATACAGCAATACAATATAACTAGAACAAAAGGAGTAATTATTGGGGCCTCATTTACTAAAGTCGAGTTTTGACAGTGATTCAACATCGATCATCATCACTGTGATTTTGCAGCGATTTTTTTGAAAAATTTGCGGCATCCTCCTGCATGACTTATTCCATTAGGTACAAAATACTCTGCTCCTCAGTTTTCAACTGTCAGTTACTATAGTAACCACCTTTGTTGAAGAGGCAAATAGTTTTTTAAATATCAGTTAATTCATTTAAACCAAGTGAGCGATAGTCGGAAGCTCGGGAGCAGATTACATTGTACCTTATGGAATGGGTCATGCTGGAGGGTCTGAACCACATTATTAAGCCCTGCCCCTTGCAGGAATCTATGGCTTCCCTCCAGGATCTCCCGGAGGGAAACTTTAAAAAGTCGGAAACCCTGGTCGGATGGGTACACATATACAGAGATTGGGAAAGTCTATACTGTCACTTGACTAAGAGGCACTGCCCACTTATCACCTCACCTCTGCTGGAAGTGTCATTGCTAAAAGTTCTGATTCATTAAAATATTGTGAAAAAGCAGCATCTGAAAGGCTCAGAAGTTCATTAAACCGAATCAAAATCTTTATCTGATCAGAAGTTCATTAAACCGAATCAAAATCTTTATCTGACCCAATAAAACTGTGTAACCAGATGTTCCGTGATGGCAATTAATAAGAATAATATTAGTGTTCCATTAAAAAACAGCTGAAATTCAGTGTAAATTCCTGGGCACGCTGAGCCATTTATTCCCTCAATAATCCCACATCCATCGCCTGGGATCCAAGGACTGTACATAACACAGTTATTGTAATAACAAATCTGCGATCACAGGCCAGGACTGAGAACACTAAGATCCTTTCATTCTCCACGCATCAGAAATCCATTCCACGCACTTCATTACTCGGGTCACACCGGGCGTGTTCTCTCCACCGCCTCTGGCTGCGATCGCTTCTCGTGCGTCATCTCCAGAAATGTTATTCTTCAAGATAACCCATTTATAATCTTATAATAACGTTTGCCTGTTCCCTGGTCTGAAGACTTTATGGCTCATTTCTGGAGTGTGTTATGTACGTCTGATGACTATAATATACAATTGTGTGATATAAAATGGCCATTATTGTCTGTGATGAAAGCATTCATGATACAGCAATACAATATAACTAGAACAAAAGGAGTAATTATTGGGGCCTCATTTACTAAAGTCGAGTTTTGACAGTGATTCAACATCGATCATCATCACTGTGATTTTGCAGCGATTTTTTTGAAAAATTTGCGGCATTTACTATGCCCGAATTTTTCACATCGATGTGGAATCGCCGTCGATGCTAATGGATTTTAAAATGGAAAAATCGATATGCTTTTCTATTGAAAAGCACAGCGATTCTCTATCTCAAAATCGACATGGATTTTTCTATCACTTATGCTGCAGACGCATATACTGCTATAAGGAAAAGAATGGCATTGTGTTTGTGGCCATGCTAATCTTTATAGTAGTATTAGCAGCAGCCTGATAAGTGATAGAAATGTCCCTGTAACTGTCTAATGTGTCCGTTTGTAAAGTAAAAAAGTACCCACATAAACCCAGCACAAATAAATGACCTAACCCTACATATAACCCCTGTTTAAAATGTGTAGAAAAGATCCCTTAGTATGTCGCTAGCTTTAAAATGTCCCCTAAAGTGTCTAATGTAAGTGTAATATGTAATGTAGAAAATAAAAAAGGTCGCGACTCACCGTTTAGCTGTCATCTGTCTTGGGATGACTTTCTTGGATAATCATCTAATTTTGCAGATCTTCGTCTTTGTCGCAGGAGGAGGCTTGTCACCTTGATTGTAGAAGTTTTCCGGGTGCTGTCATCAGGTCTTCGGCATCTTCTGGCCCTTTCGGCTATTGACTGTACTGGCGCTAGGGGGGCCCCGTTTATAGGGAAAATGACGTCACAGACATTAGGGGCCTCTAGTGAGCGCTTTAGAGTCTGTGACGTCATTTTTCTTATAAAAGGGGTCCTAGCACCAGGTTAGGTCATTTATTTGTGCTAGGTTTATGTGGGTACTTTTTTACTTTACAAATGGACACATTAGACACTTGCACAACCTTTTCTATCACTTCTCATGCTGCTGCTTATACTACTATAGGGATTTGCATAGCCACAAACACATGGCCATGCTTTTCCTTATAGCAGTATATGCGTCGGCAGGATAGGTTATAGGAAAATGATTGGGGTTTTTTTACTGAGTGAAAAACACTCTATTCAAGTGTGAGGCGATATCAATGAAATCGTCTCTCGCGGGAGGCGATTTTTTTTAAAGCCCTCAAACATCGGACTAGAGACGATTTACTCAAATTGCCTTAAGTAAATCCACCGGGTTATACGTTTCACAATAGAAAAGTCGGGACTGGGAGGATAGAGCGATGTAGGTCGATTTTGTTTTGAAAGAGGCCAAAGTCCCGGCACTTTGGCTTTAGTAAATGCAACAATGGTAAAAAACAGCTAAAGTCCCAGCACTTTGGCTTTAGTAAATGCAACAATGGTAAAAAAAAAACATCTAAAGTCCCGGCACTTTGGCTTTAGTAAATGCAACAATGGTAAAAAAAAAAACAGCTAAGGTCCTGGCACTTTGGCTGAATTTGCAAAATCGACCTTAGTAAATGAGGCCCTTGGTGTCTATAGGGGATCAAAGAGTATACATAATATGGGCCGGATCAGGCCAACGTTTCCATTACGTTTCAAGGCGTATTTACTAGCCACTCCCCTCGCTCGTACGTACTTTTGCCATTTTACGCTTGCCGAACCCTACGTAAAGGCTACACATAGGTAACCGCCTAAGCACACCCATACTGTACGATTTAAATGCCTCACCCCGCCTCCGAAGCATAATTACGGGAGTCGTATGGATGTCACGCCCCTTCGTTTATAGTTACGCTGTTGATACGAGGCTGGTACGTACATTCAAAGTTAGATGACGTAACAAAATCGTAACTGTGAATACGGTCCAGTGTTAGTAACTCCAGGCCAGACCTGGAAACTTAAGTGACTGTTACTTAGGACAGATGTGGGGCTGTAACTGTCTTGTACAAAGCGGTCTCATGTATTATGCATAAAAGACATTTTATCTATTATATATCTCTGTGTAGTTTCCTAATGTAAAAATTGCTTTGTCCTGAACATAATACATAAAGCACAAGATGCGGAGGAAACGACTCGTCCTGTTATCTGGCTGATCTGTCAACATGTTTTACAACAATCATTTTAATGCACAAATAATCCCCTCTCTACAGAAGACCGAATACAACGCGAACACGGAGAGAAAGCTGGAAACTTCTACAGGAACGCAGAGACAGACACAACTCCATCATGTTTCTTATTATGTGCAAAAGAGTGAAACAACTGAACTTATCCCCCTGTCACATCACCACTAAAAACCCGGGTCTTGTCGCAAACTGGTATTTGGTGATGATGTGAAAGTTCTGTGTATGTATATGTGTGTGTGTGTGTGTGTATATGTGTGTGTATATGTGTGTATATGTGTGTATATGTGTCTATGTATATGTGTGTATGTATGTATGTATGTATGTATGTGAATATGTGTGTGTATATGTGTGTGTATATATGTAAGTATATGTGTGTGTGTGTGTGTGTGTGTGTATATGAGTGTGTATATATGTAAGTATATGTGTGTATGTGTGTATATGTGTGTGTGTGTGTGTGTATGTGTGTGTATATGTGTATGTATATGTGTGTGTATATGTGTGTGTGTGTGTATATGTGTGTGTATATATGTATGTATGTATGTATGTATGTATGTGTGTGTGTATGTGTGTGTGTATGTATGTGTGTATGTATATGTGTGTGTGTATATGTGTGTATATGTATATATGTGTGTATGTTTGTGTATATATGTGTGTATGTGTGTGTGTGTGTGTGTATGTATATGAGTGTGTATATGTGTGTGTATATATGTGTGTATATGTGTATGTATATGTGTGTATGTGTGTGTGTATATGTGTGTATATGTGTGTGTGTGTGTGTGTGTGTGTGTGTGTGTGTATATATGTGTGTATGTATGTGTGTGTGTGTGCATCTTCTCCCCTAGCCTGGGTAATTGGTTTGGTCGCGGGTCGAGACGGCGGCACGCACTGAGTTTCGTTTAGTGGGTGGGCCCGGGCCCTGCAGGTTAATTGGAAGCATCCGTCAATCTTCACCTGGACTGTTATCGCGACGTATATGCCCCCATATCGGGTGCTAGCGTATGGTGGGGGTGACAATTTGCCCCACCTTTATTAGCTATTGGGTTAGCATAGTTTAATTCTGAGTCCCTCACTGCCTTCTTCCGTCACCATCCCGGTGGTATTCATTTGTTTGCATTTAATGTTTATATCTTTGTTATTGTTTATTGTATACTGTTGTTTAAAATTCAAATTGTAACAATAAATGTAAAGGCTCGGAGATAAGTCCTTTTATGCAATCCGGCCTGTGTATTGGTGAAAGGGGTAGTGGGGTATTTAGAGTGTATATATATATATATTGTTTAGACCCTAGACAACGACTCAACCTTAAGATGTTTATTACTTTTACACCCCCCCCCCTGACATTCCTCATGGTTTTACCCAGGTGTAACTTTCCACCTGACTTCCTCTTATTTTCACACCCTAGTTACACTATCATTGTACTCACTGCACAGATCCCCTTCATCTTCGTCTTCCTCACAGTCAGGTATGAAATTACAGACTTGAGACAATTTGATTTCCATCCCACTCCGGCAGTGAAAGGTCCCGTCCAGTGTCATCTTGACTCCAGGTGTGTTCCCTGCAAGGAGAAAGATAAAGGTTTATACAGAGGCTGTGGAACTACAAGTCCCAGCAATATCACTTTGGACATCAGGGCGGCGAATATCGCAGGTATTCGTTATAGAGGACCTGATTCACAGTTAAGAAGGGAGATAAGAACGGACGAATCGCTACTGAATACACATGGCAACTCCTTTGACACACTCTCGTTTTGCTGTTCTTAATTGACTTAAGAAGGCCGTTGGCAGTCTTTTCTTCCTGTGCGTATGTCTCTTCTTAAGTTGCTAAAGGACAAACGTACTTAGCAAATCCACGGCCTTTCTGCCCCATTTAAATGTCTCCCCCCCACACACTTTTCTTAACTTCCTTCTTAACTTCTCCTAGCACGCCCTTCTTACTTATCTCATTAAAAAGACTTGTAGATTGCTCTTAAGGAATCACCGCTCTTAAAACCTACGTAGATTGCGTAAATATAGGTACTACGCCTGCGCAGTTTAACTCTCCTAAAAATACGCACAGAGGCCCTGATTCAGAGATTGAAAATAAGAACTTAAAGTTACACCTGGGATAAACCATGTTGATTTTAGGGGAGTCAAATTTCATTTGTTGCAACAGTATTATAGTTAAAAGGTGATGTTTCCCAGCTCAAGTCTAATTAGCAGTTTAAAAGTGAAGCTGATCAGGTATCTGTGTGCAATAAGTAACAGCAAAGCATTCTCCCTGCATGCATAGAATAAAATTAACTTGACTCCCCCTGAAATCAACATGGTTTTGCCCAGGTGTAACTTTAAGTTCTTATTTTCAGCCTCTGAATCAGGCCCAGAAACAGCAGCAGCTAACACAGCGGATTTACAGCAACACACAAATGATCCCAATCCAGACTGAACTTTAGTGTAAATTTATGGGTGAACATTTGCTTGTGATTGATTCAATAAAGGTTTATAAATGTTGCTTTTGCTTTGTCTTGACGGCCCAGGGGAATCATGTTGCTCTTTAAAAAACATATTTAAATTTTAAATGTATTTAATTTATGACTTTATTGATAATATTTTTAATGTTATTCATATTGTCATATTGCACACAACATAATCAACATATTCATTATACATAGCAGTGAAATTATCCTGCACTTACATCTGGAGTACTAGGGAAGTGAATGTAATTTTGTGCTTGACTGTTACTTGTCTGTATGGAAAAGACCGCAGTGGCACAAAGAACAGACACCATACTTACAAAACAGGGAATAGTCCGCCATATGTGCCATTAAATGTATAGTTTGCCCACCCACTGGAAAAAGGTGAGAGAAACAATAGGATACTACTTGTAATTGGGACTCCAGCTGAGCATGATCAATGGAGCTGATATCGGGGCTGATTCAGAGTTGCACTTCCACTTTTTTTAGGTGCAAGAGTAGACCTGAGCAATACCATGTTGAATCGCAAGGGGAGGCAGATTTCAATTGTAAAACCAGAATTAAAATTAGGAGGTGAAATTTCTTTGCTCAACTCTATTTTATAGACCAAACATAAAGCTATGCAGTATTTTAGTTCTATGTGTAAAAGTAATATATTTTCCCTTCATGCAAAAACTGTTAAATTAATAAACACCCCTTACTTTGAAAAATGGTATAGCCGAGCTGTACACTTGCACCTAAAAAAAGGTGGAAGTGCAACTCTGAATCAGCCCCATCATTACTTTCAAATCCTCCGCTTTCATAATCAGCTCTCTCAGTCTGTTGTTATTGGTTAGACAATCATTTATGTTACCTGCATATTATTGGTAGGGAAGCCTATCCATCTCACTGCTGCCGCGGAAAGCAAGAAACAGAAGAACTGACATGGGTAGAATTACAGTAACAGCTAAGCAAAGAAATGTACCAATAACAATGAGCCCCCTATTGCCCAATCACCATGTAGCCATGTGACAGGTGCCAATGAATTAAACCAGTGGCCTCCAAACCAGTCCGCAAGGCTCTCCAACAGTGCATGTTTTCCAGATCTCCCTATAGAACAAGGTATATAATTATACCACCTGTAGATCTTTTAAACAGTCAATAATGAACAAACCTGTGCCCCAGCAAGAAGATATGAAAAACATGCACTATTAGTGAGCCTCGAGGACTGCGTTTGGTAACCATTGACCTATACTGTAAATTGTAATATAAGGCCACTCGCAACCCAACCTCCTTTATGGAAGTGTCATATGCAAGAAATCTGGATCAAAAGGAAGGGTCGCTCGTATCTGCGCACATACACAGATCTCAAAATCTCTGTGTTTCCGCTTGTTTTTATACCCTTTAAATATGTTTTGTTTTGTTTTTTTGTTGCAATACAGTATTCAGGGCAGCTCTTCTTCTTCCCCCACCCACACATCAAGTGCTCTCAATGAGACATAGCAATCAATCCCAGGAGCACCGAACACGGTGCTCCGATAGGTAAGTGGAAAACACTACCTTAACCCTTCCCCTAATTCTAAACCTAACCCTTCCCTTCCATTACCCAAACCTTAACCCTCACTCCCCGCAGCCTGACCCTAACCCTAACCGTCCCTTCTCTATAGCCTAGCCCTAAGACCCACCTCCCCATAGCATGACCCTAATCCTCCCTTTCTATGGCCCTAACCCTCCCTTCCAAAGAGCCTAACCCTAACCCTAACCCTGCCCTAACACTAAAAGTCCCCGGAGAAGTTACTCACCTCTCCGGAGTTGTATGCGGCGGGTGCAGCAGATCCTGTGAAAATGAATGGGTGAGTATACCGATCGGCACACTCACTCATTCATAAAAAAAATTCTAACATTTTTATTAATAAAAAAAAATTATAAAATGGCTGCCTAACGAAATAGAGACAGCCGAAAAGGCGATGTTGGATTGTGCGCAGCCCATCGCACTTTTACAAACGCATCTAAGGCACACAAGCTGCATTTACATTTGCACTCAGATCTGGATAGTGGCCCCTTGAGTGTAGGGCAAGGGGGTATTACATTCAGGGCCAGATAACAATGAGGCCACAGTCCCAGGCCTCCATCTGAAAATAGGCCTCACACACTGCAGATCTCCAGGCCTCCCACTACAGTGCATAAGTATGATATCAGGGTATAGTATGGGCCCTTGATCATTTTCATCCCCAGGCCCATTTGGCCCTCAATCTGGCCCTGGGTACATTTATGGTAAAGGAGTCACATCGGGTTATTACCTGAGTTTGTGATCCTCAGAACTACGCATAAAAGATCAATTTCAAAATTAAAATGAATTAATGCATTAAATTGTCAAGGATAAAATATGATTAACTGGATCCATCTCATCTGGCTCACATCTTGTTCCCCGTGGCTTTGGGGAGCTCTTAATCGTCAGAGTTTTAATTAGATGGACACTTCAACGTTTGGTGTTACCAGCTGCCAACTGCACATTAATGAGGCATGTAACAAAACAACGAGCTCGTCCTCTGCAAATAAATGTAAGACGGGCAAATGTGCAAGGAAGAACAATGACGATCCGTTCAGGCCGGGGAGATGCGGGGAAGGGTGGAAGGATGCATTTGTTGCTATTAATTTCCCTGGAGTTGTTATATACAGAATACATGAAGAGTCATTACTGAGAAGGTCGCTGCATCACTTAAGTTCATGTGTTGTGTTACATGCGAGCCTCGTCATTGTGGATTCTCACATGTTGTATAATCATCGCACAAGTAGTGGAGAAAATATAAATGGCGTAGAGACGAGGCGATTAGGTTAAGAAAACCAGATGTCTTCTGTATACTAGGGGCCAGATTTACTAAGTTCAGGTCTGGAAAAGTGGAGATGTTCCCTATAGCAACCAATCAGATTCTAGCTGACATTCTCTAGTACATACTAGGAAAGTAAGAGCTAGAATCTGATTGGCTGCTATCTCCACTTTTCCCGAGCTTAGTAAATCTGGTCCATGTTACAGGTCTTTGCAGCACGGTTGATAAGCGAATTCCTGTTAATTGTGCTTAATGACCTGGTTACATACAGTTGACGTTACAGTCTCATCTCGCGGATCAGTCGCCGCGGATACATTATCGTCTTGTAATTTGGCAGATAGATTTAGCTAGATAGCGCTAGAATCTGATTGGTCGCTATGGGCAACATTCTCCACCCGCAGCTTAGTAAATCTGGCCCTAGGTATGGAAGTCAGCCCTGCGGTGCGGTGGAACACAAATGCTGTGCGCAAGTGTTCGCAGTGGATAGAATACGGAATTATTCTTTTTTATCATTATTGTTATTATATATGATTAACCAGAGGAGAAGGAGCCAGAATGTAAAGTAACAGAGGCAACTGGTGCAACTTTGGTTTATTCCATGTTGAACTGTAGGGGGAGGTGATATTAAAGTGTGCAGTCAGATTTAGAGTTGAGAGGTGATGTTTTCAAGCTCAACTCTAAATGGGTGTGGTTTACCATTCCGATGATCTGATTTCCAACAGTTAACGTACCGAAACCCTAATGTCGGCAGCGTTCTCTAATTGTCAGTTTTCCATTAGTCTTTGTGGCCACACCTGTGTCATTGAATACTGTAACATGTTTGTTCGGCATCACAATAATCCTGACCCTAACACTAACCTCACCTTAATCCTCCGGATCGGGTGCCGTTACTGTGCATTCACTACATGGCTCCACCCCTTCCATGACACGCGTTTCGGGGCGCAGCTTGAGTTAAATCCGACGCAGTTGTGTGCACATTTCTGAGCTAGCACAGTGCAGTCAGGCTGCAGGGAAGGGAGGATTAGGGTCAGGCTGCGGGGGAGGGAGGGTTAGGGTCATGCTGCGGAGAAGGGAGGATTAGGGTCAGGCTGCAGGGGAGGAAGGTTATGGTAAGGGCCGTGGAAGGAGAGGATCAGGGTTAAGGTTAGGCTGCGGGGAAGGGAGGGTTAGGATCAGGCCGCGGGTAAGAAAGGGCTAGGGTAATAGAAGGGGAGGGTTAGGATCAAGCTATGGGGAAGGGATGGTTATGGTAGGGGACCTGGAAGGAGAGGGTTAGGGTTAGGGTCAGGCTGTGGGGAAGGGAGGGTTAGGGAAATAGAAGAGAAGGGTTAGGATCAAGCTGTGGGGAAGGGAGTGTTAGGGTTAGGGAAATAGAAAGGGTTAGGCTAAGGGTTAGGGAAATAATTGGAGATACTTACCCTTCGAAGCACCATGTGGTCCCCTCTATCTACAAAGACTTACTGGGTTCATCTTTTCTCATTAAACTGCAACTCAATAGTTTGTGACTTTTAATCTTCAGTAAATGGAAGAACGTGCCTTCGATTTGCACATTCAGGAGGTAATTATCGTGGACTCGGAGACTGCAGGCCAGTGAGGGCGAGGGAAGAAAAGACAGCGCAGGACAATATGTTAATGTTTACCGGCATCACAGAATGATGTCAGCTGTAGCGAGTATCTACAATTACCATCGCTTTCTAAATCTAAAAAACTTCTTTTGTAGCTGCGCCAATCCACAGCGCTTAATGAACAATGCAATAATGCTCTCTCAATATTCATGTATCTTTATCATCTGCTTGAGCCAATTTTCTAATTATTAGCGGCGCTGTATCCAAGAGAACATGTCCCTTGTTAACTGCGCGATATAATTAGAGAACAGAAATGCCTAGTAACCCATTCCTTACAATAGATGCTATTATTAAGCAATATTTAACAATTAACGTGGGCAGTGAATTGAGACAGAATATAAAGCTACACCAATACATTTTTAATATTGAATAATATGTTGTCTGTCTCTGTACTCTGGAGGACTGAAAAGAAAAACTTTAGGAAACTTTTCAAGGCGTTCATTTAGAAAACAACATTCAGTGTTATTACAGCAGTAAGTCCACACAGACGTCTTTATCTGCCCTTTAAAATGGAGGTTAAGGGACAGATTTACTAAGCTGCGGGTTTGAAAAAGTGGAGGTGTTTCCCATAGCAACCAATCTCATTCTAGCTCTTACTTTCTTATTACATACTTAAAAATGTCAGCTAGAATTTGATTGGTTGTTATGGGTAACATGTCCACTTTTCCAAACTTGCAGCTTAGTAAATCTGGCCCTAAGTATCATTTCACTTAGATGTACCCCGACATCATGGTTGATTATTTGAGAGACTCCCGAAATTCCGGCATTGCTCCTGGTATCCCGGGAGAGCCAGAAAATCCCCCACAATGAGCTTGAGGCAGTGATTTATGCAAATCAGGGCCTTCGAGACATAGAGGGTTAGGGTTAGGCTGTGGAAGGCATGGAAGGTTAGGGTTTGGCTGTGGGGCATGGAGGGTTAGGGTTAGGCTGTGGAACATAGAGGGCTAGGGTTAGGCTGTGGAACAGAGGGTTAGGGTTGGGCTGTGGGGCATGGAAAGTTAGGGTTAGGCTGCGTGGCATGGAGGGTTAGGGTTAGGCTGTTGGGCATGGAGGGTTAGGGTTAGGCTGTGGGGCATGAAATGTTAGGGTTAGGCTGTGGGACATGGAGGGCTAGGGTTAACATGGAGGGTTAGGCTAAGGCTGAACTGCATGGAAGGTTAGGGTTAGACTGTGGGTCATGGAAGGTTAGGCTGTTGGGCATGGAGGGTTATGGTTAGGCTGTGGGGCATGAAATGTTAGGGTTAGGCTGTGGGACATGAAGGGTTAGGGTTAGGCTGTGGAACATGGAGGGCTAGGGTTAAGGCTAAAGAAGTGGAAGGTTAGGGTTATGTCTTAAGGGGAAGATTAGGGTTAGGCTGTTGCAGACAGAGTGTTGGAATAAGGGAAGGGTTCAGATTAGCCTCACATTTTCTAAATAGAATTTTTCGCACTTCCGGGAACCAACGCCGCAATCGAAAATGGAGACTGCTGACAACTCACAGCACATTTCACAGCAATGCGATGGTCTTCCTAACCCTAACAGCAGAGTGCAGCAGGTACCGAGGAGAGTAAATTTGGCAATCGTTGTTGTTGGAGATCTCACAGTTGAAGTCCAACTGGGGCCGATTTTTAATACCCTTTATACTGTCGTCCTCCGGGTCAATTCGGCACTTAGAAATTAAAGTGGTCACATAAAAACTTAGAAACATAGAAAGTGACGGCAGATAAGAGCCACATGGCCCATCCAGTCTGCCCAGCTGTTTATTCAAAACTATAATGACCCCAGACCCTATTTACCCTCAATTTAGTTTGAGATTTAGGATATCCTTATATTTATCCGAAGCATGTTTACACTGTTCTACTGTGTTACCTCTACCCCCTCAGATGAGAGGCTATTCTACTTATCTATCACCCTTTCACTGACGTCATTATCTACACATTTCCATCTGAATCTGCCACCCTCCAGTATATACACATGTTCTCGTGTTCTATTACACCTCTTCCTTTATATAATGCCTCCTCCTGTACCTGTCACCCTCCAGTATATACACATGTCCTCATGTTCTATTACACCTCTTCCTTTATATAATGTACCCTCCTGTACCTGTCACCCTCCAGTTTATATTCATGTCCTCATGTTCTAATACACCTCTTCCTATGAAAAAAGAACATTTACAGTCGTCCTATTTTGGAACCGGCACCAAATTTATGATGCTGATATTAAGGTGCAGGTGCAAAACATGTGAAAGTATTGTGCAAGGGGTGATAATTAAGGAGTCCCTACTCCAAAATAACATTTTCCTAAATTTGAGTCCTGTCGGCATTTATACCTTCTGGTGCCGGATGTATCACTGTCGATATAGCGATTGCTGATGACAACTTCATCCCCGGTGCAAGACACATGAATATGGCTTCCCCACGGTTACTCAGCTAACCAATCACATGAAAATGGGATCCTAGGCTGTAGCCCACAGTCATAATTTGCTGCCTGACTTAGCATGAAACGCAGGACATGCTCTTCCCCGATGGCTGTCATATTGTAGAGATAATGAGATTTATGTATTCTCCTGCCTCTGGCTGTGTCTATTCCTCAGGTCAGAGAGTGGAGCCGCATATCAAACCTTCATTAATACAGAGCATCAAACCATTACAAAGTAATGAAAGGAAAATATTGTCCCCCTGTTAATATGCTACACCTGCCTTTATAGTTCACAAAGAGCAGGTGCACCTGAGGACTGTAATTACCCTGTACACCCACTAGGGGTGCTCCACTAGCTCAGTCCCTTTTCTTGTTTAAAGTTTACGATAACTTTTTGTGCAAAAATTAGAAGAAAAAAATATGATGCTCCTAGAAAAATCCCTATATGTCAATGAGAGCCTGCGTCAATATACTACTGGGGGGGGTTTAAGTCACAATAAAGCGATATGGAGGTAAGCTCACCTGCCCGTTTCAAAGCTCCTCCCATAGGTGGGTCCCTTAATACCCTCAGCTGCTATGGGCCAACTCCAGAACTAATAAAGGGCTTGATTCAGACTTAAGAAAGAGCTTGTAATTAAGGGCCAGATCCAGAGTTACGCTGGCCATAAGCAAGGCCAGCGTAGCTCTGGTGCACTCCCCCAACACTCCCCCTGTGGCCGACGTAATAACCTACTGTTACGCCGGCTGAAGGCTACCTTAACCTTAACTTCCTTAACCTTAACTACCTTAACTTCAGCCGGCGTAACAGCGGGTAATTATGCCGGCCACAGGGTCGGAAGTGCCTAACCCATCCCTCCCTGCCTAAGTTCCCTCCCTCCCCCTGCCTACCGTCCGTAACTACATTGTAGTTACGGACTCCCGATTCACGGCTCCCTGAATCACAGATTGCTCCGGGCAACATCTGTCTGGCGCATGCGCAGAATGGCAGGAAAGCCGTTCTTGCCC
>WWET01002556.1:163367-178934 GCA_011038615.1 Limnodynastes dumerilii
TCTTGCGCATACAGTCGCCATAACTAGTGCGGCGGACGTAGGTCTGGATCTGCCCCTAAGAGAGGAAAGTTACTCCTGGGCTAAACCATATTGAATTGAAGAAATAGATGCCGAATGGGCCCCCCGTCCCCTGCCAACCCTGATATGTGGACTTGGGTGCAGGATGAATGCCACAGGGCCCCCTGCTCTGAGCACCCTGCACCCATTATAGATATGCTCAAGGTCCAGAATTCTTGCCGACAGCGGGGAATGCAGGGACCCCCCGTACACGCATCAGGATCTACCCCATGTTAGTGACTACCGTGCTGCCTGCTACAATATTATTGCCATGTTCCCCAACATGAAGACCTCCAGGATATGGAAGCGCTGACTGCATGCCACTATTCTGTTTCGCACACTGAATCCCTTCTTTGTTTTCTAATGAGTCTCTTTCGTCCCCATCGCTTATTACATCAAAGAATTGAAATCTGGAGAAATATATAGTGAAATTAAACAAAACAGGTTTGAAGGAGTCAGAGCATTAATCATTAATATGGGAGCTTCTCCCCGGGGTGCTGGAATCGCTCTTTTAGGCATTTTACAGATGATGAAAGGAGAGAGAGCGCAAGGAGACGGGTAATGTCAAACCCTCGATTTCTTGATGATCAAAAGAAATGTTTTAACACGATCAACCGCAGAGTGAGAATCGTCATTTGCATTTAAAATCCTGATTCTCTGTCACTATAGTGTCTACCAACGCGGGAAAATATTGGTCTCCTGTTACTTAGTTGGTGGCCCGGCGGATGTTGGCCATGTTCTCTAGAGGGCCCTCCGGTTCTTCTCAGTGTACAGTGAATATACCCCATAATTCTTAATCCAGTATAGCACTACATTGTACAATACATTTAAATTGAATACAAGGGCTCTGTAGCACCAACCAGAGGTGGAAAGAAAATCATGTCACAAATATTTAGTACCTCGATGCCTGGCTCACTCCAGTTGTTCCTCACACCTCATTCCTTGGTGGAACTGGGTCTTGGTGAAGGATATGGTTCCCAGGATGTTGTGGTGATATAACAGGTTTCTAGTGCCTTGGTGGTGGCCTTGGCATTTCTTGGCACATGCTTTGGTCGTTGCACTGGTTCTTAGTGCCTTTTTCCTTGGAGATATAATTTGTTCTAGTGCCTCATTTCTCAGTAATATAATTTGTTCCTTGTGCCTCATGTCACGGTTAAATAACTGGTACCTAGTATCTCTTATTTTGCTAATGGCAATGGTTCTTAGTGCCATATTCCTCATTGATGACATTGGTTCCTAGTACCTCATTCCTCTTTGATGTCATTGGATCCTAGTATTATGTCTAGGCAATGTTACTAGCTTCTGGAACCTCTTGCCTTGGTGATAAATCTGGTTTCTAGTACCTCATTCCTCATTGATGGCATTGGTTTCCCCTCCTGTACCTGTCACCCTCTAGTATATACATGTCCTCATGTTCTATTATACCTCTTCCTTTATATAATGTCCCTTCTGTACCTGTCACCCTCCAGTATATTCACATGTCCTCATGTTCTATTACACGTCTTCCTTTATATAATGTCCCCTCCTGTACCTTTCACCCTCCAGTATATACACATGTCCTCTTGTTCTATTACACCTCTTCCTTTATATAATGTCTCCTCCTGTACCTGTCACTCTCCAGTATATACACATGTCCTCATTTTCTATTACACCTCTTCCTTTATATAATGTCCCCTCCTGTACCTGTCACCCTCCAGTTTATATTCATGCCCTCGTGTTCTATTACACCTTTTCCTTTATATAATGTCCCCTCCTGTACCTGTCACCCTCCAGTTATGTTCATGCCCTCATGTTCTAATAAACCTCTTCCTATGAAAAAAGAACATTTACAGTCGTCCTATTTTGGAACCGGCACCAAATTTATGATGCTGATATTAAGGTGCAGGTGCAAAACATGTGAAAGTATTGTGCAAGGGGTGATAATTAAGGAGTCCCTACTCCAAAATAACATTTTCCTAAATTTGAGTCCTGTCGGCATTTATACCTTCTGGTGCCGGATGTATCACTGTCGATATAGCGATTGCTGATATGACAACTTCATCCCCGGTGCAAGACACATGAATATGGCTTCCCCACGGTTACTCGGCTAACCAATCACATGAAAATGGGATCCTAGGCTGTAGCCCACAGTCATAATTTGCTGCCTGACTTAGCATGAAACGCAGGACATGCTCTTCCCCGATGGCTGTCATATTGTAGAGATAATGAGATTTATGTATTCTCCTGCCTCTGGCTGTGTCTATTCCTCAGGTCAGAGAGTGGAGCCGCATATCAAACCTTCATTAATACAGAGCATCAAACCATTACAAAGTAATGAAAGGAAAATATTGTCCCCCTGTTAATATGCTACACCTGCCTTTATAGTTCACAAAGAGCAGGTGCACCTGAGGACTGTAATTACCCTGTACACCCACTAGGGGCGCTCCACTAGCTCAGTCCCTTTTCTTATTTAAAGTTTACAATAACTTTTTGTGCAAAAATTTGAAGAAAAAAATATGTTGCTCCTAGAAAAATCCCTATATGTCACTGAGAGCCTGCGTCAATATACTATTGGGGGGGTTTAAGTCACCATAAAGCCCTGTTCTGAGCACCCTGCACCCATTATAGATATGTTCAAGGTCCAGAATTCTTGCCGACAGCGGGGAATGCAGGGAACCCCGTACACGCGTCAGGATCTACCCCATGTTAGTGACTATCGTGCTGCCTGCTACAGTATTATTGCCATGTTCCCCAACATGAAGACCTCCAGGATATGGAAGCGCTGACTGCATGCCGCTATTCTGTTTTGCACACTGAATCTCTTCCTTGTTTTCTAATGAGTCTCTTTCGTCCCCATCGCTTATTACATCAAAGAATTGAAATCTGGAGAAATATATAGTGAAATTAAACAAAACAGGTTTGAAGGAGTCAGAGCATTAATCATTAATATGGGAGCTTCTCCCCGGGGTGCTGGAATCGCTCTTTTAGGCATTTTACAGATGATGAAAGGAGAGAGAGCGCAAGGAGACGGGTAATGTCAAACCCTCGATTTCTTGATGATCAAAAGAAATGTTTTAACACGATCAACCGCAGAGTGAGAATCGTCATTTGCATTTAAAATCCTGATTCTCTGTCACTATAGTGTCTACCAACGCGGGAAAATATTGGTCTCCTGTTACTTAGTTGGTGGCCCGGCGAATGTTGGCCATGTTCTCTAGAGGGCCCTCCTGTTCTTCTCAGTGTACAGTGAATACACCCCATAATGGCTCACTATTCATCCTGAATTCAACTCAAATTAACTCTCTATAGTCTAGAGCTGAGAGTGGACCCGAGGTGAGTGCACACCAGCTGACATGACATTTCTCTGCTGCACATGCTCAGACTTGAAGAGTGCCATTCAGATCAGAGTGCCACTCTGATGGCGGTGACTTGCGTTCTGAGGGGCGTGTTGGAGGAGGAAAGGGGCGGAGGGACGTAGTCAATGTCCTTAGCAAAATCTCCCCGCCCGATCCAGAGCCGATCACAGACGTAACAAAGGGCTGTTGATATCAGACACAGGTTCAGGGGGCACACACTGCCTTAGAATTTCAAGCTCTAAACACATTTCTATGTTGTGAAAACATTGTGATAATATTATGTTGTGTTCAAATTTTAATAATTTACAGCAATTAAAAAGACTGACACTTAGCGTAGGGGTAGTGCATGGCTATAACAATTCTTACCCCAGTATAGCAATACATTGTACAATACATTTAAATGGAACACAAGGGCTCTGTAGCGCCAACCAGAGGTGGAAAGAAAGTCATGTCACAAATATTTAGTACCTCGATGCCTGGCTCACTCCAGTTGTTCCTCACACCTCATTCCATGGTGGAACTGGGTCTTGGTGAAGGATCTGGTTCACAGGATGTTGTGGTGATATAACAGGTTTCTAGTGCCTTGGTGGTGGCATTGGCATTTCTTGGCACATGCTTTGGTCGTTGCACTGGTTCTTAGTGCCTTTATCCTTGGAGATATAATTTGTTCTAGTGCCTCATTTCTCAGTAATATAATTTGTTCCTTGTGCCTCATGTCACGGTTAAATAACTGGTACCTAGTATCTCTTATTTTGCTAATGGCAATGGTTCTTAGTGCCATATTCCTCATTGATGACATTGGTTCCTAGTACCTCATTCCTCTTTGATGTCATTGGATCCTAGTATTATGTCTAGGCAATGTTACTAGCTTCTGGAACCTCTTGCCTTGGTGATAAATCTGGTTTCTAGTACCTCATTCCTCATTGATGGCATTGGTTCCTAATACCTCATTCCTCATTAATGGCATTGGCTCCTAGTACCTCATTCCTCAGTGATGGCATTGGTTCCTAGTATCTCATTCCTCTTTGAAGGCATTGGATCCTAGTACCACATTCCTCATTGATGGCATTGGTTCCTAGTATCATGTCTTAGTGATGGCACTAGCTTTTAGAACCTCTTGTTTTGATGATTCACCTGGTCCCAATTACCTCATTCCTCTTTGATGGCATTGGTTGCTAGTATTATGTCTAGGAAATGTTACTAGCTTCTAGAACCTCTTGCCTTGGTGATAAATCTGGTTTCTAGTAACTCATTCCTCATTGATGGCATTGATTCCTAATATCTTATTTCTCATTAATGGCATTGGTTTCTAGTATCATGTCTTGGTGATGGCACTAGCTTCTAGAACCTATTGCCTTGGTGATAAACCTGATTCCTGGTACCTCATTGATGGCATTGGTTCCTAGTACCTCATTCCTCATTGATGGCATTGGCTCCTAGTACCTCATTCCTCATTGATGGCATTGGTTCCTAATACCTCATTCCTCATTGATGGCATTGGTTCCTAGTACCTCATGCCTCGTGAAGCACTGGCTTCTAGAACCTCTTGTCTTAGTGATAAATCTGGTTTCTAGTACCTCATTCCTCATTGATGGCATTGATTCCTAATATCTTATTCCTCATTAATGGCATTGGTTCCTAGTATCATGTCTTGGTGATGGCACTAGCTTCTAGAACCTATTGCCTTGGTGATAAACCTGATTCCTGGTACCTCATTGATGGCATTGGTTTCTAGTACCTCATTCCTCATTGATGGCATTGGTTTTTATTACCTCATTCCTCATTGATGGCATTGGTTCCTAATACCTCATTAATGGCATTGGGACCTAGTACCTCATTCCTCCTTAATGGCCTTGGTTCCCAGTACCTCATTCCTCTTTCATTGCAATGGTTCCTAGTACTTCATTCCTCATTGTTGGCATTGGTTTCTAGTACCTCATTCCTCATTAATGGCATTGGTTCCTAGTACCATGTCTTGGTGATGGCACTAGCTTCTAGAACCTCTTGCCTTGGTGATAAACCTGATTCCTTGTACCTCATTCCTCATTAATGGCATTGGGTCCTAGTACCTCATTCCTCATTGTTGGCATTGGTTTCTAGTACCTCATTCCTCATTGATGGCATTGGTTTCTATTACATCATTCCTCATTGATGGCATTTATTCCTAGTACCATGTCTTGGCATTAGCCTCTAGAACCTCTTGTCTTAGTGATAAACCTGATTCCTGGTACCTCATTCCTCATTGATGGCACTGGGTCCTAGTACCTCATTCCTCATTGATGGCATTGGTTTGTAGTACCTCATTCCTCATGTATAGCAATTGTTTCTAGTACCTCGTTCCTCATTGATGGCATTGGTTTCTAGTACCTCGTTCCTCATTGATGGCATTGGTTTCTATTACATCATTCCTCATTGATGGCATTTATTCCTAGTGCCATGTCTTGGCATTAGCCTCTAGAACCTCTTGTCTTAGTGATAAACCTGATTCCTGGTACCTCATTCCACATTGATGGCATTGGTTTGTAGTACCTCATTCCTCATTGATAGCAATTGTTTCTAGTACCTCGTTCCTCATTGATGGCATTGGTTTCTAGTACCTCGTTCTTCATTGATGGCATTGGTTTTTATTACCTCATTCCTCATTAATGGCATTGGTTTTTATTACCTCATTCCTCATTGATGGCATTGGTTTTTATTACCTCATTCCTCATTGATGGCAATTGTTTCTAGTACCTCATTCCTCATTGATGGCATTGGTTTTTATTACCTCATTCCTCATTGATGGCATTGGTTTTTATTACCTCATTCCTCATTGATGGCATTTGTTTCTAGTACCTCATTCCTCATTGATGGAATTGGTTTCTATTACCTCATTCCTCATTGATGGCATTGGTTTCTAGTACCTCATTCCTCATTGATGGCATTTGTTCCTAGTACCATGTCTTGGCATTAGCCTCTGGAACCTCTCATCTAAGTGATAAACCTGGTTCCTAGTCCTTCATTCCTCATTGATGGCATTGGTTCCTTATACCTCATGTCTCAGGGATGGCACTACCTCCTAGAACCTCTTGCCTTGGTGATATAATTTGTTCCTGGTACCTCAGGCCTCAGTAATGCCATTGTTTCCTAGTACCGCATGCCTTAATGAAATAACCTGGTACCTGGTCATGACTCGGTAATGGCACTGTTTGGTAGTACCTCATTCCTCATCAATGGTACTGGTTCCCAGAACCACATTCCTTGGTAATGTCACTGATAAATTCATACACTTTATTTTATAAGAGTAGGACATCTCCATGTGTATTATCCTTCTTACACTGTCCTTTATTTGTGTCACAATAAAATGAAATATGATAACATACTAAGAGAATGTAATCTGTGATATTAAGCTCTATGCTCTGCGTTCTATGATTCGTCCAGTTTTTGTATTTGCGGCTTTGTCACTTAGTTACAGCCGCTGTATAAATAACGCTCGTTCTCTTAATCCCCATGTTTTCCTGTAGCACTGAGATGGCTTTAGCACCACGGAGGAGATAAGCCGGGGCCGTACATTTGTATTCATTACTGTTTGCTATATTATTTGTGCTCTGTCATTTCAAAGCAACTTTTTTATTTTTTTGTAGAAAACAATAGAACTGTCAGAGCCAGGAAAAGTTTAGAGTGTAAAATTCACGATCCGTTACCAGACTGGCGCAGGCTCGTAAAGTTAAGCCTTGGCACGGCATCATTAGGGAGATGCAACAAATTTCTACAGCCTGTGAAAAAACAAATCTCTGTTTGGCTTTATTGTATATTATTTAGATATAATGATTGCGTCGGCTGACAAGTTTTATTTCATGCATCACATCGGTCCACAATATTATTGTTTCTCCTCACAGTTGTGCAGGTTTTGCAGTTGTTTCATTCTGGAGAGCACACACATGGGGCCTGATCCAGAGCTACGAAATTGGCCGATTTCGAGCGAGCGTACGACTGTTTTTTGCGTATTCTCGTACGAAAATTCGCACTGCGCATGCCCAGTATGACAGCTTCCGGTCGGCTGGACGACATGAGCGTATAGCGGTCGTATTGTTTGCGAAGTGTTCGCTCGAGGGGCGTGCGTTCAGTACGACGGTTGCCTGGGCGCTCGTTTTACTACACGGAGGCGGGGATAGCCATTTAAATTGTACAGTATGGGCGTGCTAAGCCCATACGCTTTGCGTAATATGTGCGAAAATTCGTACGGCCGACGGTAGTACCTAGTGTAGGGTATAGCCGCCGTAAGCAGGTACTTTACAATGGGAGTGTTAGGGGCGTGTATGTTTATACGCACGGTCGAACGTACGCATTCGCCCGTCATGCGAAAATTTCGCAGCTCTGGATCAGGCCCATGGAGATGTAGGGGGAGGGGGGGTGTCATGGTGTTTGGTATAATGGGGTAGATCCAGACCTAAGTGCTTGTTATGTTTCATCGTGTAGAGTATTTTCTATGCACTCCTCTAGGCACTCCCTTCGCTCATACGTACTTTGGCCGGTTTACACTTGCCAAACTCTACCTTAACTTTGCAAAGCGTAAGTACTGACATATGTAAAGGCTTCACGTACGTACCTGCCTAAGCACATCCATACTGCACGATTTAAATGCCTCACCCCGCCTCCGAAGCGTAATTACGGGTGTCGTATGGATGTCACGCCCCTTTGTTAGTAGTTACTCTGTTGATACGAGGCTGGTACGTATGATCTGCCGCGTGCATGCGCAGTAAATACTAATGGGCGATTTTACGTCAGCGGCTAGCGTAAAATCGCTTGCGTACGTAGTTTAGGATCTGGCAAAAATGTCAGCATACGCCAATCTAACACTTTACATCACGGCAGCATCAGAGCCGACAGGTTTCTAATAAAGAATATTTCTATATCGGAACGGGTTCAATGTCGAACTTTCCTATGTCACAAGGTGCCTGATTCCAGGGTTATTATGGTTAGGCTGCAAGGTGATATTTAGGATCAGGCTGCGGTGAGCGAACGGTTAAGGTTAAGCTGGGGAATGGCGATGGTTAGGGTTAGGTGATGGTTAAGGTTAGGCTGCTGGGAGAGGATGTTTAGGGTTAGGCTGCTGAAAGGGGATGGCTAGGGTTAGGGGATGGCTAAGGATAGTCTTCTTGAAGGGGATTGTTAGGGTTAGGCTGCGTGTGGCGATAGTTAGAGTTAGGGGAGGGTTAAAGTTAGGCTGCGGGAAGGGAATTGTTTAGGAGGGTTAAGTTTAGTCTGCGAGAAGGTGATTGTTAAGGATAGGATGTGGAGAGGGGAGGGTTAAGGTTAGACTGCGGGAAGGCGATTGTTAAGGATAGGGGGCCGGATCCAGAACTACGTCCGTCTTCCATAGATGGACGTAATTCAATGATCGTTTTGATACGTAGATTACGTATATGCGGTCTAAAAGACCACATATACGCAATCTACGTATCAAAACGATACGCAGATTACGTACAATAGCTACTACACATGTGTTCATTGAATTACGTCCGTCTATGGAAGACGGACGTAGTTCTGGATCTACCCTAGGATGTGGAGAGGGGAGGGTTAAGGTTAGGCTGCGGGAAGGGGATTGTTAAGGATAGGATGCGGAGAGGGGAGTGTTAAGGTTAAGGTTAGGCTTCGGGAAGGGGATGGTGGTCGCTGCAGTGAATTGTGTTCGGGTCTGCATTGCCTTAATTACATGCACATTTGTTTTGGCCAAGCACAGTTCAAAGCTATTCAGAGAAACGCTACGGATACACTGGAGTCCTGGCATGCACTGAGAAGGGCCCCTCACACTGTTGATGCTTATTACAGGAGTCACTCTTATATTACCCTGTTGTTGGGGGCCTGGTCACCTCCAACAACTGCCACTACTATCGGATCCCTGCTGGCTTTAATTTTGGGGATGTGGTTTGCCGGTCCAATGTTCTCAATTTCAAAAGTGAAGATATTGGCACTGAAATGCCGGCAGCGTTCACTCATCGGCAATTTTTAGTCAGACAGAGTTGTTACCACGACACCAGTCTAATCGAATATTGTAATATAACATGTTTATTCATCATCACAATAACCCTAACACTAAAACAGATATATGCACAGAGAGATAAGGTAGTCAGAAGAACGCGGAGCAGCAAAGGAATGAGTCGCACCTGTGGGATAATGATTGCAGCAGAGAGTGAATACCAGGAAGTGCCGGGAACTAAAAGAAGGTCATGTGATCAGCATAAGGTAAACAAAAGGCATTAGGTGCAGTGAAAAGTACTGTGATCATCACACCATGTAGGCAGAATGCACGCACGAAGTTCAAACGCATTCGGAGAGCTGTAATTGGCTGTTTTTTGCAATTCTGGATCCAACCTAATAACACCGAGAAGATGAGAGCTTTATAAAAAATCCAAAAGACACAAGATGCATAACTTTCCCCTTTATATTTTTCCTTGTTTCCCCAAAAGTCTGTGAAGTTGCTCTGAATAAACAAAACTTCTTTAATAAAACGCTGCCCCTGTAAAGGGCGATTATCATTAGTAAGCCACGTTTTTACTTCTTTTCATGTCTTTCCTTTGAGTAAGAACTAAAATATTAATGCTTCAGTTAATTGATCTTCAAACTTCTCCCAAGAAGAATATATTTTACATATCAAAGTTCTGAGAGTTTGGATAAAACGTTCTTTATGTAAATTTATGAACGGAATTCCCAGACTCCACACATTATGAAATGGACTAAAAATAAGGGGATGGTTCCTGGCAATGTGCATCAAAAAACACCGGCCGACAATTTCTCCCCACACCCCATGGGCGAAAAAACATTGATGGTAACCATAAAACGCTTTGCATTCAAGACCCGTGCTGCCGTGAAGGTGGACGTTGCAAGTGATGAATATCAATACATTTAATTAGATTTTCATTTAAGCAAAAACAAAAAAGAATTGTGTTAAGGGTCAGTAAAATGACGTTTTGAGAAATGAGGTATTAAGACAAAACACTGTACATTAATCAGTGTTAAACTTTCCACAAAATCTGTTAAAAAGCATTAAAAACCTCGAATAATATAACATTGCGATGGCTGTCATTATGAAGTAGGGACAGCAGAAAGTTGCTTTTTGGCTGTCCCTGTTTTGAATGACAGCCATTTCAAAGATTTTCTTTATGAATGGGTGAGTATGTTATTCACATATTCACGCATTCATTTTCGGAAGCGCCGCTGCCGGAGACTTAGACTGTTGGGGGGGGCCAAGGTTTGGCTGCGGAGGGGACTTATGGTTAGGCTATGGGGGGACTCATGGTTGGGCTGCAGGGAGGACTTAGGGTTAAGTATAGGAAGTGGGGTTGCTTACCTTTCGGAGCACTGTGTTCGGTGCTCCAGGGATCGATTGCTATGCCTCTTCGAAGCATAAGCAATTGTTTGTCCAGCCAGTTCAGAATTGACTGGGAACGAACGGCTCTATCGAAACATGGCCTTTTGCAACGGGGACCCACACTCTACATATGAAACACATCTATAGGCTACAGCCTTCATGTCAAAAGTCCATTGTTTCAAAGGTTTTGTGTCAAAGTACAGTAGGAAATCAGAAATGTTAAATGGCAAGGTTTTTCGTCTATGGAATATTTATGAGTGAGAGTCCACCCACTATTAGGTAATCTCTGACACATCTGGGCAAAATACATACATATATATCTACAAATCTATTTATATATTTATCAAGAATCAAAAAAGTTTGTACAAGTCAAATTTAGATCCAATTCAGTTTAATCAGTGTAAAATTTCATCAGGGAACTGAATTTGGTGTGTTATAATTTGTTTTTTCCTTAATCTCCAAGTCACTGTTTAATATATTGCTTGGTATATATGTATAGTGTCCTCTCAATTAGACTGTGACTCTACCTGTATTAGATAGTGGTCAGACAGGCCCAGGGTTTAATTTCGTTATTTTGTTTTGCTGTTTAAATAAAACACACTAATTGTTTGCACCGAATACTGGACAATCTCCTGTTATAGGCTGCGTTTTCGCAGAAAAATTATTAGGCGACAACATGATGCCTTGTCTTGCAATATGATTATATACTGTGTATATTGCTACCAATTCATTGAATACCCCATGGTAGCTCCCTATTCTTTTCTGTGACCTGCTGTAATGCCAGAATATATATTTTTATATATATATATTGTGACCACAGGAGAGTTCAGCTGCTGACAGGAATAATCCTCTACACACTCTTAGGCACAGAGCTCGCAGGTGGAAGACCTGGGTCTAATCAAAGTTAGTTAGAGCTGATGAGGTGACCATAAATAGCTGATTTGTGCTGTGGGTCGGGCAAAAGACGCCAGCTTAGTGGCTGGAGACTAGAGAAGGAGTCTATAGTTAGCTGCAAGGAAATGGAACTGTTAAGAATGCTGTCTTTCAATGCTGAACTTTACCAATTGCTCTATACATTACCCTGGCTGTCCTGATGATCAAGAATAGCAATATGGTTCTGTAACCCTGTGTGAGCAGCTCAATATATATATATATATATATTTATCTCTTCTATATAGATGAAGAAGTCAGCGGATCCTATTCACAGTCTTCACAATAATACTGGAAGGATTTATTCACTGACAATAGGCCGTATCCAGAGCTACGGCTGCACAGGGAATTTCTCGGACGTAATTACCCTGTTTTGAAGGTTATGTGCATGCACACAACCATCATACGGCGGCATAAGGGCCATGCCGTATCTCCGCAGTAAAGGTGGAAATAGGCATGCGAATTAGGGCACGGGGCAGGGAAAGCCCAGTTACAATCAGCTATGCCACCTTAAGGCAAACGTACAGACCTCCGGCGGCTGTAAGGTGCCCGTAGGTCTGGATCAGGCCCAATGTAACAATCAATAAATACTGATACCGCCATTTTTATTGACAAATAGTTCTCCTGGAAGCGCTAGACACTCCCATGGGTGGAGCTATTCACAGGACACACCCCTTTGGCGGCACAGAACACACTCCTTTAATCCAGTGCCTTGATAGAGTTAATACAATCTCTCTGATATTCATTTGCAAAAGTTGGCAACTATGAATTAAAATTCAGAGTTTAGGAGAAAGGGCAAAATAGGTGCAACTCAGCTAAACCATTTTCCAATGTGAGGGGGGATAATTAATTAAAAAAAAAATATTTTACATGCAGGGAAAATACTTTGCTTTACACATAGAACTCAAACACTGCATAGCTTTATGTTTAGTTTGTAAATTAGAGTGGAGCTAAGAAATTTCACCTTTCAATTCTAAATCTGCTTTCACTATTGAAAGTTTCTCCCCTTGCAGTTTAACATGGTATTGCTCAGGTCTACACTTGCACCTAAAAAAAAGTTAAGTGCAGATCTGAATCAGCCCCAAAGTGGTTAAGCCTGTGTAATGATTTAGCTCAGTCATACACAGGCATGTACTGAGATTTACACACACACACACACACACACACACACGCACGCACGCACGCACGCACGCGCACGCACTTTTACATATATAAAATAAATGTTCAAGGTCACTTTTCTTTTTTCTGGAAAGTTGTTTCTTAGTTTGTAGTTTTGTATCTCTTTCCCCTGCATACATTAAGAAAAAACTAATAATTGATTTAATTTCTCCATAGGGGCTCTTGTGTCAGCAGATCTCAGTAGTTTGTGAGTCACGGAGACATGAAACGCTTGTATTATATCTTCCATTACACCACATTATCTCCGTATAAAGACCCCAATGTGAGCTTTGAGTAAACTCTCAGGCAGATGCTTTTTGTCAATACTTCTTCAGATAACACCGGCGTCTTCTCCTAAGAGAGAGACCGCGCTAAAGTGCCTCACACTGTGAAGTATCGATCGTTCCAAGGGGCTCTCGCCGCCTATTCATTCCTGAAAGACTTATTAAATAAGACGATTGTTACATTTTGTAAAAGGATTTACACAGAGGCTGTATAATGACATGTATCTACTGGGACAAAAACGCTGCAATGCTAAGTTAATGGAGTGATTTACAAACGTGTAAAGCCATTACTGCAGGTCTGCCAAATGCCTCAGCACCTAGCATTTAATCCCAGGGTACAAATGAATGCTGTGATGCTGCTACCATTTAACCCACGCATCTGTCTCTGTGTAGGACCTCACGCGTTTCATGATGTCAGACACATGTATCCAATGCCAATTTTATAGCACTCTAGCAATTTAGAGGTGGATTAATGAGAACTTTGGAAGGCGTTGGTCATAACAGCCGAGCTATTAGACTCAAGCCGTCATTTATGACGTACCTACAGTATAAGAAATCTCTTTTTTGTATGTAGGTTGTATGAGGTTTGTGTTATTCTCCATTTATAAAGGATTTTGTACACAGGACTGTCAGAGGAATGAAGCCAGAATTCGGCGTTTTGCCCGCCTTGAGCCCGATCCAGATCGGGGGCGTTAATGCAAATGTAGCGTATATAGAGGCGTTAGTAAAACTGCGTTCGTTCTGAAAGCGCATTCAGTGCTGCAAGTAATAATGACACGTAGGGCCTAATTCAGAGATCCGCTGCTGATGGGATCTCAAATATACGCATCTAAGTGGCAGGTCGGAGCAGGTTACAGCCCACTGCATAAACAGTCACTCCCCTTGCAAACAGCGGCGGATCTTAAAGTTAGACCACCATTGACTAACCCTAACTCTGCGCTGTCATTTGAGATCTTAAGTGAATTATTTGCGGTTATTTAAGATCCTAAGTGTCTGCCCGCGCCCACTTTCCCTCATCTCAATGCCTCCCCCCGCTTATATCTATGCAAATCCTTCGGGTCCTAGATTTGCGCAGTGCTTATGATCTTAAGTGCTTGCGATCGATTCACAGGTCCGCGCTTACCGAATTTAGGATCCTAACCTCTACGTAGACGGCGTTGCAGTATTACTACGCATGCGCATTGATGCGAATTTCTTAAGATCCTAAAGATACGAACCTAAATAGCGATAATATTGTATCTCTGAATCAGGCCCGTAGAGTACATCACACAGCGGCTAAGCGCAATGAAGCTAAGGGCCCATATACATTGTGCAAGACAGGGTCGTAAAATGTAAAGTGGGGGTTATGATTATTGCGACGTCTCTGTAAAAGTGTAAATGTCACAAAAAAAATTGCAAACAATATTTAAAATTTTTAGCAAAAACTATAAATATGTAGAAATGATGTGACAGAGGCGCAATACATCGGCAACGATATCCAGGCCCGGCCACAGCATTCTTGGGGCCCAGTACAGTCATGTTTTTGGGGGCCCCCATCCCTCTTTAATAGTGTCTGTAGGAGTTAATTGCAGGGGCCCTCTGAACCTTGGGACCCATGACAGCTGCTCCCCTTCCCCCCCCGTAGCCGGGCCTGGCGATTTCTGGCGATTTCTCACCCTTTGTAATACATTCATATCAAACACTAGGGTGTCATACAGGTCGTGGAGGGTCACGCCCTGGTCTTAGACAGGACCTGGGGTTGGTGTAAATGTGTTGTTGTAAACAGCCCTTTGTTACGTCTGTGATCGGCTCTGGATTGGGGACATTTGCTTGGGCCTCGCCCCTTACTGTACATTGACTACCCCCTTTCCCCCCCCTCTTCTCTCCCTCAACACGCCCCTCAGAACACAAGCCGCTGCCACTCGAGTTGCGTCTGTTCCGTGACTGCGCGCTTTACAGTTCTGAGCACGTAAAGTAGAATTTCACGCAGAGAAACGTCACGTCAGCTGGTGCTTATTCGCCTATAGATCGCGCCCACTGGGCGGGTCTCACGATAAAGCACCCTCAATGCTCAGGTTGACCGTCACACTTGGCGCGGAGATGTTTCTATCATCAACTTCAGTGAAAGGATTACTTATAGGAAAGAGAGAGACTTCCCTGGCAGACGGAGTGGCCTTTTAATACGATACTTATGTTGATGTTTGCTAAGGAATCTTTAATAAAGATATAACCAGTAAATGGCTCTCCCACATTAGATATATATCACTCAGTGAAATGCGATGGTGGTGCCCAAGATCTTGTCTAAGCTAATGGCATTTTGTAATAAGACCATTCTTTATTATAATCACCAGGGTTCCGATGCTTGGGTGAGAGTGAGCCGGACAAGCCCCCAAGTACACACCAGCGCCAAGAATTTTACAAAGATTAAGCTCTGTCCTGAGCGGACGGGCGTATAATGGGGTTAGTTTATCAG
>WWET01002556.1:187486-208942 GCA_011038615.1 Limnodynastes dumerilii
CCTCCCTCCTATCTCTCTCTCTCTCATTCCCTCCTCTTTCTCTCTCTCTCTCTCTCACTCTCTCCTCTCTCACATTCTCTCTCTCTCCCTCCTCTCTCTCCTCCCTCTCTCTCTCTCTCCTATTCCCTCCCTCTCTCTCTCTCTGATATGTAATCATTTGTTTATGCAGAACCCGCTGGAGCCCCATATTGCAGAGAATTAGTCACCTCTCTAGTGGCTGCTCCAGGAATCTATTATAATTGAAGTCTATATTACAAAGCTTAGGGCTCTCAGCGGCCCGGCAGCTCCCTCTTACAGCCATGTAGATGAATCAGAGAGCGTTGTGTTTACACAGCAGTTAGGGAGATGTCTAGTGTTCTCCCAGGTTTAATATCTCTATCTCTGCTGTTAGAAAATAGATGCTTTAATATGGAAAAACGTGGGCAGGGAGAACCTCAGGAATACACAGCAACATGGACGCCTGCAGCTCCCGCAAACATTATTATATTACATGGTGAATATCAGGGTGATTGTGATAGAACTAACAAGGCGCTGCAGCCAAAGGCATAATAGCTCCACCCATGGGTGTGTTTAGCGCTGCCAGGAAAACTGGGTGTGTCTAGCACTGCCAGGTAAAATAGCGGCATCAGTGTTTATCGATTGTTATATACTTTTCAGGAAGTCAGGGAGACCACACACTCTTCAGGGAGTCAGGGAGATCACTCACACTTCAGGGAGTCAGGGAGATCACCCACTTTTTAGAGAGTCAGGGAGATCACCCAAACTTCAGGGAGTCAGGGAGATCACCCAAACTTCAGGGAGTCAGGGAGTTCACCCACTTTTCAGGAAGTCAGGGAGACCACACACTCTTCAGGGAGCCAGGGAGATCATACACTCTTCAGGGAGTCAGGGAGATCACTCACACTTCAGGGAGTCAGGGAGATCACTCACACTTCAGGGAGTCAGGGAGATCACCCACACTTCAGGGAGTCAGGGAGTTCACCCACTTTTCAGGAAGTCAGGGAGACCACACACTCTTCAGGGAGCCAGGGAGATCATACACTCTTCAGGGAGTCAGGGAGATCACTCACACTTCAGGGAGTCAGGGAGATCACCCAAACTTCAGGGAGTCAGGGAGTTCACCCACTTTTCAGGAAGTCAGGGAGACCACACACTCTTCAGGGAGCCAGGGAGATCATACACTCTTCAGGGAGTCAGGGAGATCACTCACACTTCAGGGAGTCAGGGAGATCACCCACTCTTTAGAGAATCAGGGAGATCACCCAAACTTCAGGGAGTCAGGGGGATCACCCACTCTTCAGGGAGTCGAGGAGTTCACTGACACTTTAGGGAGTCAGGGAGATCACCATCTCTTCAAGGAGTCAGGGAAATAACCCACACTTCAGGGAGCCAGGGAGACCACCCGCTCTTTAGGGAGTCAGGGAGGTCATCTAATCTCTAGGGGTCTCCCTGCTTTTCAGGATGAATTCTCAATTATAATATAATCAAGGGGAGGGAGGCAGGGGAGCATGAGACTGTAAGGGGCATACACTTGTCCACATACTAAACTGCTTTAATATATCGCACCAGCATATTACATAGTATTATGCAGTTATCAGCTACATCATTTTGTATGGGTTATAACAGATAGACGGGGTAAGAGGGCCCTGCACGCTCCAGGAAACTGCAAGTCAAAGATACGTAAAATCCTCCTGTCAGCCGGAGGCACAGACAGTCGCCAATTATGCGCAAGCTGTGCTTTTATGTACTGCAAATGGGTTTATGAGCACTCTAAGGCAGACCTGTAATATTTACTATTATAATGCTAACAGCTCAAATGTTAAACTGTAAAATATCATTAGACAAAAGAAATCCTAGTTTTATTTAAAAAGCAGAGGCGTAAGTACAGGCATTGGCAAATCTATAAGGGGCCCCTCAGAACAGGGGGCCCACACTCTGCACCAAAATCTATGTATACAGATAGGCATAGGGGTGCGGTGGAGAATAGAGGGGTGCCACACAAATCCCGCACAAGGGTCCCCACGCTTTTTAAAACGCCCCTGAGTGCAGGGGGTGCAGGGAGTGCCTGGAGGAGAGGGGGCAGGAGGCAGCCCCACCACCTACACTGTAAGCAAGTTGTCAGAGGCTGACAGCTTAAAACAGCACTCGGGACTCCATGTATGAGTGTATGTATGTAAAGCTCCATGTATGAGTGTATGTTTATATAGCTCCATGTATGAGTGTATGTATGTAAAGCTCCATGTATGAGTGTATGTATATATAGCTCCATGTATGAGTGTATGCATAGTTCCATGTATGAGTGTTTGTATGTATAGCTCCATCCATGTAAATGTGTATGTATATATAGCGCTGTATCACTCATACATGGAGCATCTCAGCATACTCAGCCCCTGTTTCTATCAAGCAGCGGTCCTGACCAGCTCTGCCCACATTCAATGGCTCCACCCAGTCCAGTCCCATCCATCAAGATTCAAGCCCCGCCTCCTTGCTACGGAGCCTGAGTTTGTCACCTTTCGCCTCTTTTAGTAAGTCAAAGGGTTATTGGTCATATGCTTCTAGGACGCTCATCGCAAGAAATAAACAAAACAAAAAAATCACCATTTCGAGGCACTAAGTGGTGCTATCATAAGATATACTAAAGCACACGGCATTAGCAACGCATCGGCAATAATGGAACACTACCCATAAAGATTATGGACCGGATACAGACCGCTGATCCACATAAGTGTGGGATACCCCTCCTATACTGTACCATTACCATGCTTCCAGCCCATCCACCTTGGCGGGCAGCGAGGAAGCACAGCACATCATACGGAGGTAACGTAACACTAGCGTAACACCTGGAGGGCGCATGCAAATAAGGCCAGTTACGCACCTTGCTTGCGTAATTGGCTTGGCGTTATAAACTCTGGATCCGGTCCTATATTATCATTTTCAAAATGCAATAATTACTCAGTCTATTGGGTCTCATAGTGATGCAGCCATTGCAACTGACTATAGTACACTATAGGTGAAAGCAGAACAGAGGCAGTGACCTCACTAGATTTTGGTGACATCACTGTAATCCCATTCACTATTGGATGAGCCGAAAAAAGGCTATGTCAATAAAAGTTAGAGAATGGCTGCCTCTGCTTTATGTATGTACATGTTAAACACCACAGTAGGTTAGACATTCTTCATAACGAATAAAATACAATTATTCAGCTTTACATGAAACATTATTGTTCATTGAGTAATCTCTCGTTCTGGGTTTCTTTTTACACCCTATAAAAAACAATTTAAATTCCCACATTATCCAGCGCAAGAAACTCAGTTTATTATGAAGTAATGTGTTTAAATCTTTAATGCACTTCAGCATGTTAGTCTGGCATTAAAATTTCACAACGTTAAAAAATGTTACATAATATTATTGAGGGTAATGAGAGATACGGCACAGTGCAATAAGACAGAGATAAATTCCGGAATTTGCAAATTACCTCGAGAGCAGTTCTTCATTGCAAACGAATCCACCGCAGCCACGGTCGTTCCGCGGTCGTCCTGATAGTCCAGGGATATCCGGAAAGGTTTTAGCTTGTGCCCGACCGGTCCCAACACAGTCACCCATCTAATGCCATTAGACACCAGGAAAGAAGAACAGAAGAAAACGACGATGAGAATTGAGGCAATTTTTTTCCATCCAGTATATCGCCACCGCACACATGACCCCTGCACCGCCATTTTGTCCAGTGGAAGGCTCGGGACGTGACAAGTGTCCGTGGGACTTACAGGAGAGGACCTTAGTAAATAAGCTTTATGTTACATAAGTGTTTTATAGTTGTGATATCCAGTGTGTTAGACGCCCTCTGCAAAAGGCACAACTAGGCTGATCATTTCATCTAGAAAGATTGTGACAGAGGAAATCTCATCACAGTCCTTAATTCCTGAACACAGCGTCTATTCTTCCCTTACACACATGTCCCAACGCTTCTAGGAGACACAGATAGCAGCCTGCCTCAGGGACAGGAGCGACGGTCTAATTTACGTCCTATTTTTAAACAGAGGATGTGTTCTTCTGTTCAATCACAAGTCTGTGTTCAGCTTCCATCCCTCCACAATGTGCACAATGTAATTGGGTTAAAGGAAGAAGCCTAAAACAGTGTCATATTATGCACCATACACAAACTATAAACTCTCGCACAAAAGTTCAAACATATCCTGTAAAATAAATAACAGAGTATAAAAATGTTATGTAAACAGGCAACACAGGAATGGAAAAGCAAAGTTACAAATAGCACAAATATGCTGAGAAATTTGGCAGAAAAACGGTTTTATTTTAACTTTGGAGTTAAAATGAACTCAAAAATTAATAAACACAAATAAATAAAAGTCTAGGGCAGGCTGCATACAGTATTTTGTGCAAATTCACACTTTGTACAACAGTAGAAAGATAAACAGACAAATATGCACCAAGGAACACTTGCACTTATGTAGAATTTGTGTCTCTTACAGCTTTTATTATACTACTATTTAGAGTTGAACAAAACTCTCTTAGTTTTGCCTTACAGTTTGAAATTTGCTGACCTGGCAGGACAATATGGTTATGCTGAGGTGTATATTTGTTCTTTCCGAACAATGCAGTGTTCCCAGAGTCCAATATAACATAGAACTTTCTACTGTCCGAATTTCCAAGCACTCCCTTAAAACTCACCTCGAATCAAATTTCTCAACCTACTTCTTATCCCTCCTCTTTTCTATTTGCAAATATTTTGCTTTCCAGTCCTTCCTCCGATAATACGATTTATACAATTTGAACACTTTCTCTTTACGTGCTAGTATTCCCCTCAGATCTGGTAGTAACACTGCTGTGACTGATCATACACAGCACTGAGCCCTGTTACCATACACCCTGTCTCTCTCCATAGTAATGACCCCTCAGTCCTGGTAGTAACACTACTGTGAGACTGATCATACACAGCACTGAGCCCTGTTACCATACACCCTGTCTCTCTCCTTAGTAATATCTCAGTCCTGGTAGTAACACTGCTGTCTGACTGATTATACACAGCACTGAGCACTGAACCTTTGTCTCCCCCCCTCTCTCTCTTCCTTCCTCTCTCTCTGTCTGACACTTTTAATGGGGAAAGTAGAAAATGCTTTTAAAATGCAACAGGATAAAAGCTACAAAATGGTAAATAACCATAAATTAGAAAGGATGTGTTTGAAATTAATGATACTTTAAGTAAAAGAGTAAATAAAAAGCCCATTAATCTCAGCCTGACTTCCTATAGGTTTATTGCATTATTGATGGTTCTGCAACAATGTAATTCCTGGGTTCTGTTTAATGTAAGGATCCCCCTTCTGCCGCCTTTAAATATATATCACTTAATGTCATAAGCTTTTATATGTCATCTGCAGACGCATTAGCTCCAGGGATTCTCTTCCAAATTAACTTAAGTGTTCGTTTAACGAAATGGGAAGGTTCATTTTTGTCTCTTTAATCTTCATGCTCTCAACAAAACGTTATCATTGGCAAAATTATTGATATGAGGCCAAGGGCGCCGAGAGCAACCCCCTCCTCCGCACCCCCCTCCGATGCATGATTTGTTTCACTAAGAAGGCGCTATAGAGCCTGGTGATGCCAAGATCCACCCCTGGCACCCAGAGTGCTTGGCATAAGATGGCACAGATTTGCTAATTTTGCTATGGGGCGCAGCAATACACTCGTCTTGTCAGTAGAGGTGTGCGGTGGTTGGTGTCTTGTCAGTAGAGGTGTGCGGTGGTTGGTGTCTTGTCAGTAGAGGTGTGCGGTGGTTGGTGTCTTGTCAGTAGAGGTGTGCGGTGGTTGGTGTCTTGTCAGTAGAGGTGTGCGGTGGTTGGTGTCTTGTCAGTAGAGGTGTGCGGTGGTTGGTGTCTTGTCAGTAGAGGTGTGCGGTGGTTGGTGTCTTGTCAGTAGAGGTATGTGATGGTTGGTGTCTTGTCAGTAGAGGTGTGTGGTGGTTGGTGTCTTGTCAGTAGAGGTGTGCGGTGGTTGGTGTCTTGTCAGTAGAGGTGTGCGGTGGTTGGTGTCTTGTCAGTAGAGGTGTGCGGTGGTTGGTGTCTTGTCAGTAGAGGTGTGCGGTGGTTGGTGTCTTGTCAGTAGAGGTGTGCGGTGGTTGGTGTCTTGTCAGTAGAGGTGTGCGGTGGTTGGTGTCTTGTCAGTAGAGGTGTGCGGTGGTTGGTGTCTTGTCAGTAGAGGTATGTGATGGTTGGTGTCTTGTCAGTAGAGGTGTGTGGTGGTTGGTGTCTTGTCAGTAGAGGTGTGCGGTGGTTGGTGTCTTGTCAGTAGAGGTGTGCGGTGGTTGGTGTCTTGTCAGTAGAGGTGTGCGGTGGTTGGTGTCTTGTCAGTAGAGGTGTGCGGTGGTTGGTGTCTTGTCAGTAGAGGTGTGCGGTGGTTGGTGTCTTGTCAGTAGAGGTGTGCGGTGGTTGGTGTCTTGTCAGTAGAGGTGTGCGGTGGTTGGTGTCTTGTCAGTAGAGGTATGTGATGGTTGGTGTCTTGTCAGTAGAGGTGTGTGGTGGTTGGTGTCTTGTCAGTAGAGGTGTGCGGTGGTTGGTGTCTTGTCAGTAGAGGTGTGCGGTGGTTGGTGTCTTGTCAGTAGAGGTGTGCGGTGGTTGGTGTCTTGTCAGTAGAGGTGTGCGGTGGTTGGTGTCTTGTCAGTAGAGGTGTGCGGTGGTTGGTGTCTTGTCAGTAGAGGTGTGCGGTGGTTGGTGTCTTGTCAGTAGAGGTGTGCGGTGGTTGGTGTCTTGTCAGTAGAGGTATGTGATGGTTGGTGTCTTGTCAGTAGAGGTGTGTGGTGGTTGGTGTCTTGTCAGTAGAGGTGTGCGGTGGTTGGTGTCTTGTCAGTAGAGGTGTGCGGTGGTTGGTGTCTTGTCAGTAGAGGTGTGCGGTGGTTGGTGTCTTGTCAGTAGAGGTGTGCGGTGGTTGGTGTCTTGTCAGTAGAGGTGTGCGGTGGTTGGTGTCTTGTCAGTAGAGGTGTGCGGTGGTTGGTGTCTTGTCAGTAGAGGTGTGCGGTGGTTGGTGTCTTGTCAGTAGAGGTATGTGATGGTTGGTGTCTTGTCAGTAGAGGTGTGTGGTGGTTGGTGTCTTGTCAGTAGAGGTGTGCGGTGGTTGGTGTCTTGTCAGTAGAGGTGTGCGGTGGTTGGTGTCTTGTCAGTAGAGGTGTGCGGTGGTTGGTGTCTTGTCAGTAGAGGTGTGCGGTGGTTGGTGTCTTGTCAGTAGAGGTGTGCGGTGGTTGGTGTCTTGTCAGTAGAGGTGTGCGGTGGTTGGTGTCTTGTCAGTAGAGGTGTGCGGTGGTTGGTGTCTTGTCAGTAGAGGTGTGCGGTGGTTGGTGTCTTGTCAGTAGAGGTATGTGATGGTCGGTGTCTTGTCAGTAGAGGTATGTGATGGTCGGTGTCTTGTCAGTAGAGGTATGTGATGGTTGGTGTCTTGTCAGTAGAGGTATGTGATGGTTGGTGTCTTGCCAGTAGAGGTGTGTGGTGGTTGGTGTCTTGTCAGTAGAGGTATGTGATGGTTGGTGTCTTGTCAGTAGAGGTGTGTGGTGGTTGGTGTCTTGTCAGTAGAGGTGTGCGGTGGTTGGTGTCTTGTCAGTAGAGGTATGTGATGGTTGGTGTCTTGTCAGTAGAGGTATGTGATGGTTGGTGTCTTGCCAGTAGAGGTGTGTGATAGTTGGTGATGTAGATATTGTTTGTTGTAATCTGCAGAATTTTAATCTCTTCTTTCACATTTAGCGTTTAATGAGTATTAATAATTTGTCTTGTTAGTCAGGCAATGGATGGGGGTATTGTTGGGCTGTGCTTAGGGCATCAGCTGGCCTTAATCCGGCATTGCACTCACCTATTAATAATAATGACTTGTTCCAGAGGGCACCATGTGGCAGATTAATAGGTGATGCCGGAAGACAGTTATGTCTGTCACCCTAATATACCCTCTTATCTTCCATTCCTTTTCAGATAACTGCAAAGTGTTTTTTATAATATTCTTTTGTTCTGGGTCACTCACATAAATAAATAGCTGGGATTATGATGCCGGGAACAGCTGTCCAGTGCTTCAGGCTCTGGTTCTGCCAAAGCTTTAAGATGTTTCTAATTGACGTGTAATTAACCAATTAACTTCTCTGTGTGGTCTCTGCAGTGGACATATTGTGGATTTAATGAGATGGTCGTAATAACAAGACATGTTAACTGCACTTCTAACAGATGTAATATGTTATGCGGATGTTCACAATGCCGACAGTTAACCTGCTGGTACTAAACTGACGACAGGGTTAACTGGTTTCCTTTAGCTGTCAGGGTCGTTAACTTAGCACCTGTTTGCTACAATATTGCAGAGGTTCCCAATCTAGGTCCTCAGAGAGCACTCACAGTGCAGGTTTTCCAGGACTCCTTGCTCGAGCACAGGTGTGTTCATTACTGAAGTGGTGGCTGCTCCAATTTATAGGTTAATATAGCCAGGGGCATGAAAGGCCAGGGGGGTAATCTGCTTTAACAGGAACAAAGGAAAGAAAATAACCCAGCAACACTGGGGTAGATCCAGAACTAAGTACGCTAGTGTATCTACGCTAGACAGAGACGTAAAAACGCTATTTTGCATGCACTGCGCATTTGTGCGGTAAACATTACGACACGTCAAACTGAAGGTACGTACCAGACTACTATCAAGAGCGTAACTACGAACGAAGTGGCTTGCTATTCATATGACACCCGTAATGACGCTTCTGAGGCGGGGTGAGGCATTTAAATCGTACAGTATGGGCGTGCTTAGGCGCGTAAGTACGTGCAGTCATTACGGCCGTCAGGAGTTACGCTTGGAAAAGTTAAGGTAGGGTTTGGAAATCGTAACACGGCAAAAATATGTACGAGCGAGGAGAGTGCATAGTAAATATGCTACGCTAGGAAACGTAATATCATTATATCATTAACCAGTAAATAACCATCCTATCTGTCACATTTTTTACACACATTTGTAAATACATGATAAATGGATGGGGTTTGCTGGTACGATGGTCCGCATTGTGGAACGCGGCGGAGATGTGACTCTTGGAGTAGTGAAGAATCATCCACTGAAAGGTAACCTAAGTGTAAGTTTAGCTAAGCCTACCTTTAACCCTTCCCTAGCCCTAACCCTTTGTTTCCCGCAGCTGAACCCTAACCTTCTCCTTCTTCTTCTTCAATGTTAACCCTCTAGGCAACCACATCCCACTGGCCCCGATCAAGGCCTTTCTGCTATAGGTCCTACGAGGGATTTACTAATCTGCGAGTTTGGAAAAGTGGAAATGTTGTCCATAGCAACCAATCAGATTCTAGCTCTCACTTTCCTTTTACTTTCTAGAGAACGTCAGCTAGAATTTGAAGGGTTGCTATGGGCAAAATCTCCATTTTTTCCAAACCCAAAGCTTAGTAAATCTGGCCCTGAGAATCCCAATTTATGGTTTTACATTGAGAGATAACTCACCTTAAAAGGCCTCCAAAACAATTGGATCCAGACTTCTGACGCCATCGCGCTTCAGTGGGGATCTAATGTCGGATTCGCCGTTCCGTGTGGGTGAGGTGAGGGGAGGCCGCCTTACCCCTGTTTTAAACCTTTTGCACCGTCCACAGTTATAAAGTACTATACGCTGCGCTAGTTACATTCCTCCCCCTTCCACTTAGCGTAACCGATGTTCACGAAATACACCCTTTCCTGATCAGTCTCAAATTCTTCCAGCGGATCTAGGCCCGTTGTGGGTATACGGTGCCTGCCCATTTACAGTCACAATAGCTGTGCCCTTTCCTATCCTAGCGCTATACGGATTACGTCCCTTTAGCAGAGGACTGAATCCGTCCCATAACCTTTATTGGGGTTAAAACACTTTCATCAATGATCCAGTCGTCATTATCGTACCGAAACCGCTTCTAACCAACGCTCAGATTTACACTTCTCAAAATACAAAGTATGAACCTGGGGAGTAGACTCAGTTTGTTCCAGTTTGATAACACTGGAGAAGCCTTATGACAGACCAGAGAAGTAGGTGCAGATATGTACTGAGGTGTGAATTCGGTCCTGTGTGAATGACTTTGCCAAAAACAGGATGACAGAAACCTTCTATTCACATATCAGGAAAAATAAGATCTGATCAGAGGTGATGTGACTGTGGTTCCCATGGTAACATGTTGCAAATTTATCAACTCTTGGGGTGTCTGATGAAGATCCTGATTGGAGCAGGTGCTGTCTTTTTCCTCTCAATTTATAAACATATATATGGGACCCAATACTGGGACTCTCATTGTTAGAGTTAGGACCACCATATACAGAAAGGCCTTGACGGTGGCTGGTGGCTCATCTCATATTTGTACAAATATGCGTAACGAATATTTCTGTGTTTTATTTTACAGATAGAACAGTATAGTTTGTTACTGGTTTATGGCAGTGTGCTGAGGTAATTTTTCCCTTTGTTTCTGTGGCTAGCAGGTTAACCCCCTGCCTTTCATGCACCTGTTTAACATTTACTTAATAAATTGATTGAGCAGCTTCCATTCTGGTTTTATGCTGTCTTTTTCCTAGCAGACATCCTATTGGATGTTGTCCTAATAACATCATGACTTCTCTTTTTATATAACAGGATAGCAGGATACTCAATGCACAAGTGAATAGGCCCCAGCCACAGAGCGCTTCAATATTATCAGGAATTCCAAAAAGTTCTAAGCAAATGAAAATCTAAACAGGCTGAGAAATATGCAGCAGTCATCATGTAATCCAATATAGAGGATTAGATGGTATCTGCTGATAAATGTCTCTACCGGGTAAGACAAGGTGGGAGATTTAAACGCGTTTCACCACCTACTGCTTCCTTTGACTGATCAAGAGCTCAATAGGTTCTGACTTAACCATAAAGTAAATAAGCAAATTTTAAAATGAAAGTTTCTCATTGAAAATCAGGACGCAGTAGCTGTCTCTTTTTCCAAGAGCGAAAGTCATAAAATGCTTAACTGTGAAGATGGAAAAGTGCAGGGAAAACGCGTTGTCGATGTCATGCAACTATTGTAACAAGGTGAATGGATCGAGGTGCTGGTGTCTGGAGGGATACAGTCGCTTTCACTTCCTAATCTTAATCTGTCAGCCAAAACCATCAATAGGGAGTATTTAGCCAAATGTGCCTGGAAAAGACACACACACACAAATGCAGACAATCAGAGGGGGCGTGTCTCATCTACTAGAGGAGGTGTGTCTTATAACAGAGGAGGCATGTCTTGTGCTCAGGGGGGCGTGTCTTGTATCAGTCAGAGGAGGCGGGTCTTATACTATGCCAGAGGAGGTGTGTTCGGTCTCAGTCAGAAAAGGTGTGTCTTGCAATTAGTCAGAAGAGGAGTGTCTTCTAACATACACAGGATGCGTGCCTTGTACCTGTCAAAGGAGGCCTGTCTTCTAACATACAGAGGAGGCATGCCTTGTATCTGTCAAAGGAGACGTGTCTCCTATCATACAGAAGAGGCGGGTCTGTTACCTGTCAAACGAGGCGTGTCTTCTAACATACAGAAGAGGCGGTGTCTTGTATCTGTCAAAGGAGGCGTGTCTTCTAACATACAGAAGAGGCAGGTCTTGTATCTGTCAAAGGAGGCGTGTCTTCTAACATACAGAAGAGGCGGGTCTTTTACCTGTCAAAGGAGGCGTGTCTTCTAACATACACAGGAGGTGCGTCTTGTACCATCCAGAAGAGCGTGTGTCTAATTGTTAGGACTTTTACCTCTCTGGGCTAATATTATCCAGCCTGCTCTACAATAGGTGACAATGGACTGTAGGTTTCCGAAATTACCGACTACGCATGCATACTAGGCAATCTGCGCAATCTATATACCAGTTAGGTACGTAGATTTAGTTAGAAAGAGGCGGCATAATGCTGCCTCGGGGAGTGATTAGGTAGAAGTGGTAGCGGGAGGGATTCAGATTAGCCGGAGAGGGTGGGGGAGGAGGTGGTGAGAGGCATTGTCCATGCGTAGTTATCTTCTTAAGAAAGAAACTACACACGGTAACATAGGGTAGCCCTACGGAACTCTTAAATATCATAAGGTACCTAAAAACAGGGGGCAGGACACGTGAGTTTAGGTGCGGTTCTGTCCGCACCTAACTCACTCTTAAGTGTTAATGCGATGCCAGGTCCCTGGCAGTGTTCATGCACCTAGTAATATAACCATGGTCAATCCCCGCTAAGAAACTCTGTTTACCGAAATTGGGACATCTGAAAGCTCCTTTTCTGATGTCCCTATATCGAATCATGAATCAATATTTAGTATTTTTTTTTGAATGGGTGAGTATGCTGTTCGGCATACTTCACCCATTCATTTCGGAAACGGCGATATCCTTCCGCCGTTGATATCACCAGGTGAGAAAACTATCTCTGTGCGGGGGAGAGAGGGTTAGGGTCAGGCTGCAGGGGAGGGGAGGTTAGGATCAGGCTGCAGGGGGGGAAAGGTTAGGATCAGGCTGCAGGGGAGGGAGGGTTAGGGTCAGGCTGCAAGGTTAGGATCAGGCTACAGGGAAGGGAGGGTTAGGGTCAGGCTGCAAGTAAGGGAGGGTTAGGGTCAGGCTGCAGGGGAGGGAGGGTAAGGGTCAAGCTGCAGAAGACGGGAGGGTTAGGGTCAGGCTGCGGTGTTGGGAGGGTTAGGCTGCAAGTAGGGGAGGGTTAGGGTTAGAATTAGTGGGGACTATTTTTACTTACTATTTCGGAGCACTGAGCTTTCGGTGCTCCGTGGATCAATTGCTTTGTCTCATCGAGGTATATGCAATCGAAATCCCAGCCAGAGAAAACGGCTGATTCGAAAACCGGACCGGAGCCCCACACCCCTAATATAACACAGTAATAAAACACATTTGTGTTTTGTGCTCTTTTCTTTTGGCTTTGGCTCGTCATATGCGTAGTTACTTATTTTAGGGCATATTTACTATAACTCCATGAGGTAGCATGAAATGTAAAAGATGAATCATTTAGATGTCTGCTACAGCTCCTGATTTAAAGCGCAGGCTCCATTATATATAAACTACATGCTACAAAACGTTTTCACTGCCTGGCCGGCGACATGTAAACACGCCATACTATGCCAGGTGCGCCCGTTTCGGGTGTCAGAGACGACAGATAGAGTCCCCGGTTTTCAATTATAAGGCTAGAAAGAGCTGTAATGATTTGAGTCATAGATGCTGAGTCCCGGTGCTGGCCACAAATAACCGGCTACATTACTATAATGGAGTCACCTTCAGCGTCGAGCGCAGGGTTGTACCAGGGGCTATTAGCTGAGCCGGGGACTGGTAATATCCAGCCACTGTACTATATTTTCTAACATTTCACAAAGGTCAGAGATTTCCTTTATTAGACTTGAAAGCAATTATGAGTCAGAACTGAAGCCAAAGAGGGAAGGAGCAGCGAGCCAATCCAGAGGGACAATAATCTGAGGTTCTTCAGCTGCAGCATAACTAGGAGGTAAGCAGGGTATTCTGGAGGTTGTAGTTCCACGTGACCTAGTGCACCTAAGTGCCCTATAAATGGGCTGGGTTGGATCTGCAGACCCTCCAACATGACCCATTCCATTAGGTACAATATACTCCACACCTGAGCTTCCAAATGTCACACTCACCTGGTGAAATGACTTAACTGATATTTAAAAAACCAAAGGGGGTTACCATAGTAACTGACAGTTAGAAACGGAGGAGCAGAGTATTCTGTACCTAATGGAATGGGTCACGTTGGAGGCTATGGATCTGTGTGTGTGCGGCAATCGCACATTCACATAATCCTGCACCTCCTGAAGTTAGGAAACCATAACTCTCCTGTCAGTAGCTGGGCCTGGGAATGACCTTTCCTATCTGTTTATTTCCTTCAGGCCGCTATTAATAATACAAGATACAAGAATACAATTGTGCAAGTTGCTTGAAACTCACCTGAGCATTAGCTTTACTGATACCCCTCCCCAGCCATTAAAAGCCCCAACCAATGGACCCTATTCAGAGGTGCATGCAAATCAACACAAAGACGTGGACTGTGTGCAATTCAGGAGCCCAAAGGGTTCCTTTGGATTGAAGCAATTACAAGCCGTAGCGCATGGACACACAGCAGCTAAGCACAATACAGCCACGCGGCCATTACACTGCACGAGCGCAGGTTTGTACAGAGTGATAGTGGGCCGGATCCAGAACTACGGCCGTCTTCCATAGACGGACGTAGTTCAATAAACAGTAGCTACTGCGCATGCGTGGTAGCTATTGTAAGTAATCTGCGTATCGTTTCTATACGTAGATTACGGCCCAGTGACTGTAAATGGCGGTTATGGTAATTGTACGCGGAATGTAAATGGCTTTACAGCAGATAATCTTTCCAATCACACAATCAAAAGACCGTTTCACCAGATATCTCTCCAGTGTGTAATGTTCACAGATCTCCTAATAGACATAGGACACACCTGCAAACAGCAAGAGAGATCTTTCCATGGCTGATCTGGTATTTTAGGAGCTCCAAAAGATCCAATCAAAAGATCACATAGCGTTTCTAAATATTTCTAAACATCTGTGGACAGTACACACTGGTGAGATATCTGGGGAATGGTCTGTGGACAGTACACACTGGTGAGATATCTGGGCAATGGTCTGTGGACAGTACACACTGGTGAGATATCTGGTGAGATGGTCTGTGGACAGTACACACTGGTGAGATATCTAGAGAATGGTCTGTGGACAGTACACACTGTTGAGATATCTGCTGAAACACTATTTTGATTGTGCGATTGGAAAGATTATCTTTTAAAAAAAAAACCAGTGTGTACCCAGCCTAACTGTATGTAGAAATGATTGCACATGCACAATAAATCTGCAGCGATTTCTGATAATGAGTTGGAAAAGTCGCATTCTAACGGAAGGTCTCCCCCTAAGGATTCCTACCTTAAGATTTTATGACTAGGTCTGCGGCTATTCCCACCTGTATGGCGGACATACAACACTCATAAATGCTGGGTCTGCCCCTCCTGTTTACTTACTGTCTTACGTAACAAAGTATTACACACGTCAGTAAGTACGCACGTGGAACATCTGTCGGGTGCATGCACAAATGTTCAGAGACGGCACTTATGACCTGGGTAAGTCCCCTGTCATACTTAAGTTAGGATCTGGGCCAATGAGTCTGGAGCCTCTGGAGAGATTTTGAAAAGGAAGTAAGAACTGGACACAAGCGTCACATTATAACATAGGGAAATGATAGTGTGAAGTTACAGAAAACTCTCAGGAAAACACTGACTGCACCTTGGAGAATGCGGACAGATGGATTTCATTTGTCTGTGTAATATAACGTTGGTTATCTGTACACCGCTCTCCTATACACGTCTATAGCATCTGACATAACATGACCCAGGGCAGGCGCTGACTTACAATAAACCCTGCTCTTTGTCGGAGACACTGCTGACACGGCGTCTCCAGAGACCACTAATTAATTTACCACCACTGTGTACACGCTCATTCGCTGGATGGCATTTAGCGCATTTCCCTGCTCATTATTCATTCCGCAACTTACTGTCATCCAAAAATATGGCTTAACTCTTACCGCGCCAGTGCTGCAAAGCAGACATTCAATGCACAGAAAGAGACTATGGGCTCCATTTACTAAATGGTGAAGCCTTCGTTTTCAGTAGGTAACGACCGTATTTACCTGAAAATGGTCTTAATCTCCTGAAAATTCAAGCTTTAGGGAGTCAGGAAGATCACCTTCTCTTTGGGGAGTCAGGGAGATTACCTGCTCTTCAGGGAGTAAGGGAGATCACCCACTCTTTAGGGAGTTGGGGAGATTACCCACTCTTCAGGGAGTCAAGGAGATCACCTACTCTTTGGTTAGTCAGAGAGAGCACCCACACTTTAGGGAGTCAGGGAGATCCCCTAATCTTTGGGGAGTAAGGGAGATAACCCACTCTTCAGGGAGTAAGGGAGATCACCCACTCTTCAGGGAGTTGGAGAGATTACCCACTCTTTAGGGAGTCAAGGAGATCACCCACTCTTTAGGGAGTTGGGGAGATCATCCACTCTTTGGGGAGTCAGGGAGAATACCCACTCTTCAGGGAGTCAGGGAGACCACCCAGTCTTTGGGGGTCTCCCTGACAAGTATGGCATAATCAATACTTATGACACTACACAAGACATAATGCAGTTGTGTCACACAACTAGTGGTTAGTGTATGCTGGGGCTGTGGTTCCTGCTCACCTGACGTGACAGAAGTGACCTATCTCTATGGTAGACACACACATCAATCTTCAGGCCTCACTGCATAAATCTCCTGTGTAACGCTCACAGCGCACAGATCAGAGCAGCGGTCAGGCGGTTCATGGGTACAAATTAAAATGCTGACGCGGGGAACAATCGGCATCCTTCAAGGCGTAACTGATAACGGGTGCAGGTCGTGACGGTGTGGCTAATCACACAAAGGATCCGCATATCTACACCAACAGGGATGTGGCATCATGACCCTCTCAGCGGGAGCTGTTATCACACAGCAATGCATGTAAACCAATGGACTCAGATGGCGTCTGGGTGTCTGGAGCTTTATTCTCAGAAAAGGGATATTTTCTAGAAGTCGAAAAAGGAGATTAACACCATAAATGTTTCACCCGGTCTCTGGCTAACTGAACACACTCAGGTCCAGATTTACTAAGATGCGGGCTTGAAAAAAGTAGAGATGTTGCCTATAGCAACCAATTAGATTCTAACTCTCACTTTCCTATTACATACTAGAGAATGTCAGCTAAAATCTGATTGGTTGCTATGAGAAACATCTCCACTTTTCCAAACTCGCAGCTTAGTAAATCTGGCCCCAGCCTGATCCAGAGGTGATTGTACACCGGATGACATGACGTCAGATCTGAGTGGCGGCGGTTTGCGTTCTGAGGGGAGTGTTAAGGGGAGAAAGGGGCGGAGGGGTGTAGTCAGTGTACAGTAAGGGGTGGGACCCAAGCAAGTGCCCCCAATTCAGAGCCAATCACAGACGTAACAAAGGGCTGTTTACATCACATATTTACACCAGCCCCAGATCATGTCAGTACAGGGGGGGGACCTTCCACGGCCTATTCCAGACCCTTGTGTTAGGATGTGTCCCTTCAACACAAGGGTCAGAAATCACTGCAATGTATTGTGCCTGCGTCACATAATTTCTACACACAGGAAGAATAAACTTTTTCATGTGTTAATAAAAACTATAAATCTGAAAGCAATTATTTTATGACAAATCCGTTCGAACAGAGAGGATCGCATTAACGTAACCTCCATATACAGTCCACATTTCCCTGTGCTCTGCCCTTGTGCATCGTATTTGGCCATGTAGGTGCATTGCGTTTTGCTGCTGTGGTCCCGTGCGCTGACTTAATTGCTTGCCATCCAAAGGCGCCGTTTTGTATGTTGTATCGAGCGCAGCCCGTTGCACTTTTTTGAATGCATCTACGGCGCCTGCGCTGCATTAATATTTACGTTCACCTCTTGATCCAGAACATAGGATTTTTTGTGCCTGAATCAAAGTGAAAAGTAAGAAGAGATAATGGTTGTTTTAAGAGCGATCCATAAGCTTTAGTGGGTATCTAGATCAGCCTTTTGCGTATGGTCACATGACGCGTCACGTCACGCAATGATGTTACGCTCTCTTCCCCAGTCATCTAGACAAGTACAGAATTACTCCACAGTTATGTATACTGATATTGGACTGTATTCACAACTATAGCCCAGAACCAGAACAACTCTTGTGAGCGAATTTACGCGTGTCGGAGACCTAAAATCGCCTTTTGGTAAGTACTGCGCATGCACACCATAGAAAATACGCTCAGTAACGTAGCGTAATTGTGAACGTATGGGCCATTCTCGTATGTGTCACGTAAATACTTACGTGTGGGCGTGCCAATTTTACGTGAGTCCAAAATACGTCTGAAATACGCTATGTAGGCGGGGGTTTGTATTTAAAGTGTACAGTATGGGCGTGCTTAGCTGCGTAAATACGTGTTTCCCAAACGTACGTGTGCGGTTCACTGCGGCTACGTTGACAAAAGTTAAGGTAGGGTTTGGAAAGCGGATCTTGACAAAATACGTACATTCAAGGGGTATGCCTAGGGGAGTGTATAGAACATACGCACACGAAAATATGCTACGCGAATAAACGTACGGCAAACATAGTTCTGGATCTACCCCGATGTGATTTGGTAATGTACATTCCGATTTCTAAGTGTTGCGTTAATGCGCACACGTAGTAAATATTGTACGCTATCTACGTAGATTCGTTACGTAGATTGCATGTAATTGTGATTCAGGTACATTTGCGTACATAAAACAATCTTAAGTCTGGATCAGGCTCAATGGACCGAAGTTATGCGCTACTAAGCAGGGGCGTTTTTAGAAATGAAGAGGCCCGTGTGCAGACCCCCCAGATGGACCCCCCCTCTTCTTCCCAACCCCATCTATATCTATACAAATGGTGACGGTCTCCACCAGCCTACCGTTCCCAACAGTGCACTGCGCGCGGGCATCACACGGGGATGTCAGGCATGCGTGCACTGCGCAGCCTAACGCTCTGCAAACAGAAGCGTGAGGCTGCGCAATGCATGCACACCTGACATTCCCACGTGACGCCCACGTGCAGAGTGCACTTTTGGGAACGGAAGGCTGGTGGAGACCGTCACCGTTTGTGCAGATATAGGTGGTACTGGGATCCTCCACTGGGTGCAGGGTGAGTGCCACGAAAGGTCCCCTTGTCTGCGGGGGCCCGTGTGCACTGCACACTATGCACCCATGGTAGATACGGAAAGGCTGCTGGAGACCGTCACAGTGTGTACAGATATAGGTGGTACTGGGATCCTCCATTGGGTGCAGGGTGAGTGCCACGGGCGGCCCCCTTGTCTGCGGGGGCCCGTGTGCACTGCACACTCTACACCCATGATAGATACGCCACTGCTACTAAGGATAACGCCCTCCCCCAGGCAGTCCCCTCTGACGTACGTGACTTCGCTGATTTACGTGTTCAGAACCTTGCGTATCTCTGGTCATATGTATCGCCTTGTATGCAAGTGCCTTACCCAGCAGCCATACTGTACAATATAAATGCCTCCCTTCCCCCACAATGCGTATAATCAGCTTGCGTAAGTAAGTTGGGTACGGTCAGAGTTACGATGATTAACATCTGCCACATACATGCGGAGTGCGTTCCCACAGCTAGACTAACATATGCCACGTGCGTAAATTGTCTGCTGTTTTTAAGTCTGGATCAGGATTTGGGCCAGGACTCTCTTATTCAGTGCTTTATTTCTGTAAGAAAAAAGGTGCCAGAACTTACATCAACTCACGCGCGACCACACGACCAATCACAATCCGAGCAGCACCACCAGCCAAGCAGTGCCATCACAACCAGCGCGGACGAAGTACACATGTATCGGACTCGACACACAAGCAGCCGCATGCACCGTTTTTAATGATTTTTCCGCCAAAACTTTTAAAACGTGGAAAATCCGTCGAAAAAAAGGTGCCAAAACTCAGTTCCAGTGCGTTCTATGACAAAAAAAGCACCACTCTTTTTAATGACAAACTAAATGTTCAAAATTATAATAATAAATAAAATAACTTACATAAGAAAGGGGGAAGGAGGGGTATACAAACTGCTAAACTTATAGCACTATTTCTTGTCTAATAAATAGCATTTTTTCCCATTTAACCTCTTTCTCTTGTACATTTTCCTGTGTGTCTGAATAACTATTTTCTTTGCCTATATTTTATTAGCCTGCATGACAGGAGGCTTATTGCTGCTGTGATATATAACGAAAAAATATGACTTTAACTGGGCAACACAAAGGGAGAATAGCGGATCGAGGGCGGGAGGGTGGTGGGTACGGGGCCCGGAATGTTCCACTTTGGCAGCTCATGCACTTTTGTCTTGGTAATAGATGACGTCCGGTGTCAGCACTTTCTGTGCTGAGGCCCGTCTCTTCTGACACACGGAGGCTTCACTTTAACGCCTTGCAGACTAGCGGCAAGTACGTCCATTACCAGCGGCAGCGCGACGGGGAACTGACAAGTCATTCTGATACGAAGGGGTTAACGGAAGCACAATTCTGCGAGGAAAGCTTAACTCCTAAGAGACAAAAATTTTGCGCTCCGTTAAATTTCAATTTGTTGGGGCAACGTCAAAGAGCAAAAAAAAAAAGGATAAAAATCTGAACCCGCCATCCCCTTCCCCCTCCCGACGACATGCACACGGCAGGGGAGACAAAATTAGATTGTTGGCTCTTCAGTATATGTGTCATACGCTCTGCGTTCTGATCCAGAGTCCCGTACGACCGCCATCATTTTAGGATGGCATGAGTAGGAAACATAAGGTAAGGGACGGTGGAAGGTGAGGGGTTTGCAAAGCCGGGATCTGGTCTACGCGGCTGCGAGGGTAACTGAATCAGGCGCTATGTGTGTTCTATGTGCAAAAGCAAAGTATTTTCCCCGCATGCTAAGTAATGAAATTCATTTCCACCCCTCCCAATTCGACGCGGTGTTGCTCATGTCTACACCGCTATGGTAACCACCTTTGTGGAAGAGGCAAATAGTTTTTTGAATATCAGTTAATTCATTTAAACCAGGTGAGTGACAGTTGGAAGTTCAGGAGCGGATTACATTGTACCTAATGGAATGGAACAAGTTGGAGGGTCTGTATTTCCCTATTACGGGTGGACTAATGGAAAACATAGGTCTAGATCACGCTCTTATTAGCTGATAGGAGCACATTAGCCACGCATCGATGCAGAGGGTTAAATGTTTGTTTACAGCCTACCAGCGCTTGCAGCAAAGAACATTATCATCTGTGCGGACGGGATATTTACATGCTCGCGGCCAGGCTTTGTTCTCAAACGCTACTGGATACGGATCTTTCCATTTGAAAACAAATTATGCGCCATTGTACTTCCCAGCACTGAAGAGGCTCTGAAAAAAACGATGATACCGCTGATGAATCAGAACGCGCAGATCTTGTTTACGCGCTGTGTTGTTTGCATAAATACCGCGGTATCACGAGGGTGATTACAAACCACTTAAAAGACACAGGGTCTGTGCGTGACTGGGTGAATCATCAATACACCCCAGAACTCTGTTATTCATAAAATAATAATACATCTGTACCAGCAAAACACCTCTCCCTGAAGCATCTACACTTTGGAGCTGATTGAGAGTTTTTGCGGAGCGGGTTCTGTACACGTTTTGGTCCAGAGCTGCGTGTTTGAGCTAAAATCACACGATGGAGGATAGGACGTAACGAAAAGGGCAGAACTGATTCGTATGGGAAGAGGCTGAGAGGCGTGATGCTGAAGCCTATAGTGATTTGAATGGGCCTGATCCAGACCTACGCCCGCCGTCGCTACGGCAACGCCCAATCGTGGATCGGGCATCCGTAGCAGCGCCTTAGGGACGCTGGAGGGGACGTCCCCCAGCGG
>WWET01002556.1:211986-231217 GCA_011038615.1 Limnodynastes dumerilii
CCCACACACACACACATTGCTGCACTAACCTTAACATACGCCAGATCCCGTGCTTATCGTGATTTTGCACTAAAAAAAAATAACCACGCAATTGCGTCTGAGTCAGACCGCAACGCAACTCGAGCAGAGGACATCTCAGAAAAAGTCGATGATGATTATGGACTCAGATGAAAGACAGAAAATGATGATTTAATATTTTATTGACTTATGCGGTCAAAAAAATGTTTCTCTATTAAGTAAAACGCAATGACACAGGTTCAGACACTCAAAGTGAAAAGAAATATTGAACCTCTTTTACACTGGATCAAAAGAGAATGAAGAGCCTCATTCAACCTTCTCTTTGGTCTGACGAGAAAGGAGAATAAATACTTTGATTGCCCTGATTATAACGAGATCGATACGGAGTGTTGGATTTGGGCTGTGACTTCTCCCCGCTTCATTTTTTATTACTTATTTTACTTTATTTTAGTTGCGGCTGCGCTGATCACCTTGTGTTTTTTACCCATCCTGGAGCTGATCCACGGTTTTAACGCAACTCTGGAAACAGGGCAGTAACTAGGGGTGGGCGATAGGGGCAGTCGTACAGGGCACAAAGTCTAAGTGTGGCGGCACTAACTTCCTTTATAAGGTTAAACTGGTTACTAATTCAGGATTGCGGGCGCCATTTTCTCATTTTGCCCCTGGCGCTAAAATTTCTAGCCTCTGTCTGGATAGGATGCAGGGAAGTGTCACCCATGCAGCCAGAGTCACATGCATTTAAATCAGGGTTGCCGACTTTCCCGGAATATCCAGGAGACTCAAAAAATTTGGCCAGTTCCCAAAATTTGCCTGGTATCCTAATTTGCTGCCTCCAGGGATATAACAAAGCTCTTTAGCCCTTCTTATTTTTGCTCAAATTATCCGTTACTCACCAGACTCAGTGCCTTTCCGGAAACGGACCACGACGGATCAGAGGCGCAGCATCTAACCCCAGGCCAGGTATTCACCAGAGCCCCTGATGGTTGCGATGGACTTGGCTGCAGACAAGGGGCAGATTGCGGCCCTCTGGACAAGCGCGAAGACACTGAGACGTTGCAGGCAGGGGATACACATTTACTGAAGCTGGAAATGAAGAGATGATTGGAGCTGAGCTGGAACCAGTGGTACAGGAACACAAGCAGGACTTGGAGAGAACCAGAAGCAGTAACCCAGACAGGAACCAGGGAGCCAGAACACATGAGAGAACTCACGGATACAATCAGCATACAGGACAGCTGTTGCTCTGACAACAAAATGCTGTCTAAGAGAGACTTAAATAGGCCTGATGGAGAGGGAATCAGGCAAGGCAATCAGCAGCACCTGAGAGGTAAGCCTGCAGCAGAGGGAGAAAACCAGGAAGTGCTGAACTAAGGAAATCATGTGACAGCAGAATGTAAACAAAAGCAAAGTGACATTATCTTCCTTATATCCATTTATAGTCACACCTTTAATAAAGCTATTTATTTATCTTTAACTGTGTTCAAATTATCCCCACAGAAAAGGCTATTTATCATATAAAGAGCCCTTTTATGGAAATAGGAAAACTTGAGTACAATCAAAGAGGGAAAAAATAGGTCTTTATTACCAGGCATAAAATTTATATATCTAAAAAAAAAAGCTCTTTATTTCTCCTTAATTGTGCTCAAATGGTCCCCAATATTAGGTTTTCCTCCTCCCATATATTAGCTATATTATTTAGAGACCTAAAAAGAAGAGTATGTAAAAGCCTGTTGCGGTAGAAAGCTTGAGCACAAATAACAAGAAATAAATAGCTTTATTATTGGATATATAGACTAAACGCGTCGGGAACACACTGCTGGGAGCCTCACAGTTTTTGCAGCCGTGTTTGTCCCTCTTCTGATGCAGTCTGTGTCTAGTTGGAAATCCGGCACTAACTATGTTGGTGCTTTCACTATTTTTATAGGCGTTTCAGGGTATCCCGTTGTATAGGTTGCGATATTGGTACCCTTCTACCCCAAGCAGCCAATGATAGACCCCAGAGTGCTGCTATACAAATATTAAGGTCATGTGACTGTTGTGCAGTGCTTCAGCGTTGCCTAGCAACCAACAATTGACAAAATAATATGGTGTAAAACGTATTTTTTATCTCTTTTCCATGTTACAGTCTTACACAAAATGGAACTCTCTTCACATTCATTAAAGCATCAAATCCTTTTGTTTCATTTTATCTACACAGAAAAAGCAACTTTCTCCGCCTCCATCCCTCCTGAACTTACATATTTGCAGCAACAGGATTGTTTTTCCATTAAACACAACATTTTTCCTCCGAGAAAAACAGCCCTAGATCCATTAGAAGTTATTGCTATCTTGATAAAAGCTGCTGAGTACTATTTCACAGCACTTAGTAAATATTAGATTTAATAAATAGTGGGCGTTGAAATATTAGTGCTTTGCAATGTTACAATAACATACAATTCTGCATAATAAATTCTAATGGCCTGTTCAGAGGGCACCCTCCAAAAGGTTAAGAATCCGCGGCAACGAGTAAGAAAATGAACACCCCCAGAGAGCGCTGATATTAATTGCTGGAGACAACGGCCCTCAGATGTGTAGCGGAAAAAATGTCTAAGGCCTTTATAAGGCCTTTATAGCTCAAAGTCGCTCGCTAATCGTCTTGTAACAGACTTGATCTGGGGCTGGAGCAAGTGTCTTGATGTAAACAATGCATAAAACTTGAGCTGCTCTTGTGTCTGCTTCCAGTGTTATTGCATTCGCCTCCTTCCTGAGGACACAGCGCAAAATCACGAGAGACGATACGCAAACTGATGTATTCTCACCTCTACTGAGTGTTTTTCAGTGCCCTGTGAAGAAGTATTGACTCCCATCTGTTACAGTAATTAGTGTTCATTTCTCCTATGGAATGTATTCAATTTGAGGTCACCTTCCCATTTGTGACTATGCATGGCACAAGCCGCAAAAAACCCCCAAAAACGTTAGAATGGTCGGACATTGGATGTTTGGCGTTGTGTGCTATTGGCTGTGCTCGGTGCGTGCACATGTTCAAAAGGTAGAAGGGGGAAATTTTTCATTCCAGACGCTCGGAAAAAGAAATCTACTTTTAAGTTCTGTATCTTGTACATTGCTCTTAAGTCCATTCCGTTCTGTCGCAGATGACCGAGTCCTAACCGGAAAGTAACTGAGACAGAACGCAACCAAGGAGGGCGGATTAGGGGAAACAGGCCTAATTCCTGAAGACATGGAAGAGGTACTAACAACAGGAATAGAAAGTGTCTCGCACTGGTTGTGGGCGTAGTGATGTCTCCAATAATCTACGTGAAACACTTGGATGCAAGTGGATGCAGCTTAATTGACATCAAGTCAATAGGGATGGGGCTTAATGGCACAATTCATATCATTATCAGGTGAACTGCTACTAATTCCTCTTCCTAAACAACCAGGCATCTGATTTGCGACTTTTTCCTGTATATATTACCAGAGCCGGATTTAGACTTCATGGGGCCCTAAGCAAGATACCGGTTAGAAGGCCCCCCTCCCAATGAATATATATATATATATATATATATATATATACACACAGTATATATACAGACACACACACACATATATACATACTGAATATGCACATATATATACTGTATATATAGACACACACACACACACACACATATATATATATATATATACTGTATATACACACACACACATACATACATACATACATACATACATACATACTGTATATATACACACACACTATAAATACACACACACATATATATACCGTATATATACACACACACACATACTATATATACATGCACACATATACACACACACGCATACTTTATGTACACACATACTGTATATACACACACATATACAAACTGTATATACACACACACACAAATACATTTATACTGTATACACACACATACATATATACTGTATACACACACACATACTGTATACACACACACACACACACATACTGTATACACACACACACACACCCCCTCCTGTAAAAATAAAACCCTTACCTCCTGATCTCAGATCCTCAGCGGCGCACGGGCTGTACTCTGATGAATGGTTGTCACATTCACAGGGAGGAAGGAGGGGGTGGGTGGCACAGGACTTCTATAACTTGAGACAGAGCTACTGCTCTTTCTGTGCACTCTCCGTGAGTCTGTGCACTCCATGCATAGGTGTTAGAAGGGAAAGGGGGCCCTGCATGTCCACAATGTTAATTACACTGGCCGGAAGATTTCTTTAAGAATCTGCCAGAGTAATTAACATTCCGGACATGCAGGGCCCCCTTTCCCTTCTAACACCTGTGCATGGAGTGCATAGAAAGAGCAGTAGCTCGACACCTGCACTGTTCCTAAGCTGCTGCCTGATCTCTGCTGTCACACTGAGCCCTGCGCTCTTCTGTAAGAAACGCAGGGCCCAGGCTTACCAGCATACAAACCATGTAAATAAACATGCATTTATTAAACATTATTATGGTTTGAATGTGTATAGAGATGTATGTATTTTGCCAGTAGAGGTTTTTTTTCTACTATAATCTTAGTGGTGCTTTCATTTTTTGTGCCATGAACATTTAAGTGATTCCTTTTAGTACCGTGTCTCAATAAAATAAATTGACTAGCAGTATTTCAAGCAAGTCCTTTAGGTGCACTTGTCTGCTTTCATTATATGTATATGTCAACAGTTGAAAAGCTTCCCAGGAGCTTGATATTTTGTGGGTTCCTACGTACTGTAAAAGAAATTACAGTGCTTAATATGGCAAATACATTAAATATTCTTCCCTTAAGCTCAAAATGATATATCCTGCATTTTGTGTTTGGACAGATTTTGTCTTAAACAGATGGCTTTTTTGTTATTGTAGTTATTGAATAAAGTTCCTTTTCAGTTTTTGATTAATGAGTGTTTTAATTAGCTTTGCATCTGAGCTCTATTTGGTAAGCTTGACTTGTCTTTCTTCTGATCAATCTTAATAGCCCTGCGTATATTGCTAATGTCTCTAGCAGCATTGAACTGCTTGCAGTGTCGTCATCTATTCATATTCATTGAAGCGGCCCTGACCTCTGCCACGACATCTTCTGTTGTCTGATATCCAGCTGTTTCAGGTGTGCTTAGTCAAGGGCAGAAAGCACCACTTTTAAAGTTCAGCACCCTCTTTTCATCTGTTTCCAAGAAAAGGTTGTTAAATGTGATTCCAACATATGTATTATACAGGCTTGCTTTAATATGAAAACCTTTGTTAATCTTTCAGTGGTCCTATGCCTTGGAAAAGCCCAATACTGGCAGTATCTTCAGCATTGCTTGGTCTGTAGATGGAACACAGGTTGCTGGGGCTTGTGGGAATGGCCATGTTATCTTTGCTCACGTCATTGAGCAGCACTGGGAATGGAAGAACTTTGAAGTAACTTTGATCAAAAGACGTGCAATGCAGGTTATATATTATTTCATACTTGCATGAACATGCTATTTTGTGCCTATTATATATATATAATTTTAGATTACAAGATAGTGATCGTTATGACATGTACTATAATTCTCTTCAAGCTCCACAACTTATAAGGTGCTCTCCTCCTTCACTACTCCCTAGCTCTCTTCCCTTATCTCCATCCACACTCCTGCCCGACCTCTTTGGACTGCTGCCTCGACTCCAACCTGATAACTACCTCTCACTCCCGCATCCAAGGCTTCTCCCAGGCTGCCCCTCTGTACAGGAACAACCTACCACAACCTATCAGGCATTCCAACACCCTCCATACCTTCAACGCTTCCTTCTGTTTGTTCACCCCCTCCCACTTAGCATGTTAGCTTTTATGAGCATGTCCCCCCTCCCTCTTCTCCTCACCCCTCTACCTTTTCCTCATTAATTCCCACCTTTTATCTCTACTGTCTATCTGCTTCTTCATCTGCTCCTACACACATCTCTATTTTCCGTACATACTGTTCTGCTATATTTGTACGGTAATTTATTTTTGCAGTGTACTTGTATTCCTTATTTATTTGAATTTGTACCCTGTCTGTAAATTGTGTTGTATATGTTTTGCCTTAGTACAGTGCTGCGGATACCATGTCGCGCCTTATAATAATAATAATCGTAATAATAATAATAATAATAAAAAAAATAAAAAATAATAATAGTAATAATAATAAATTAATAATAATAATAATAATAGTAGTAATAATAATAATAATAATAATAATATAATAATAATATAATAATAATAATAACAACAACAAGGATAAAACTTCAGCACAGACATTTTCTCCTTTCAAGTGATCTCTGTGATTAAGGTGATGCAAAGTTGTTAGAAATGAAATAAACCTGAATCTTAAAAATTGATAACTTTTGTTCAGCTTGAAAGTCAATAATCTAATTAATTCTATTTTTGAACCTGAACCTGGATCAGATCCAGAATGAGGCAAAACATTCTATTCATACATTCTAGATGTGTAAGTACTCTGTGAGAGTGCTCTGCGCCTGCTCATGGCGATTACGTACCAGAACGCACTACAAACGATTCTGGACTTTGTGCCATATGGTAGGGCGTGATGACCTGCAATGTGTGCAGTGTGTATTCATGGTGGGTGGGGGAGGTATTAAAATATGGTACAGTATGGGCGTGGCTAAGCACTTATATACAATACTTCATTACGCACCAGCCCTATTTTACGTGGGGCGGGTGTGTGAGCGTTGACATAGGGTGCAGGGTACAGGAGTTGCATAGACATGTGAGATAAAGGAGCTTTCCTCAGACGTACGGAATACAGGATCACACTGTTGTAACTTTGCTACCGCTGTGATGGACTTACGAACGCACGGCGTGCTTAATATGGGATCCGATCCCCTATACCATTCTTAACTCGAATACACAATTATAATAAGCCTTAACAGCAAATATTATTTCTTTCCTCTCCACGAAGACGCAGTTTTATAAATACAATTCTTTGGCCATCGGCCAATCATTGGGCCAGATCCAGACCTAAGTGCAGTGTAAGTATGATCTCGTAGCGATCGTAAGTACTATGCACTGCCCTGGGCACTCCCCTCGGTCGCACGTAACTTTTCCAAGCGTAAGCACGCTTGTACGCGGCCCATGCTATACAATTTAAATGCCTCCCTCTCAGGGGCGTTTTAAGAAGTGAGGAGGTCCTTGTGCAGGATTTGCACATGGAACCCCCCACCCGTCCCGATTTGCGGACCGAAAAGGGGCAGGGCTTACAGTGCCATTAAGTCCCGCCCCCTTTTTCGGCCTGCAAATCGGGACAGTCCCATCACAGGGGAAGGGGGACTCATTTGGCATCTATCTCTTCCCTCTGGAACATCTTAGAGGGAAGAAATAGATGCTGAGTGGCCCCACTTCCCCTGCCAACCCTGGGTGCAGGATGCATGCCTCTGGGCCCCCTGTTCTGAGGGGCCCGTGTGCACTGCACACCCTGCACCCATTGTAGATACGCCTAGGCTCCCTCTGCCTACAAGGCATATTTCCGGCCGTCGTATGGATGACCCGCCCCTTCACACGTATTTACGAGGAAGGTATGTGCGATCAGAGTTATGACGCCTGACATCTGCCGTGCACATGCTCAGTATATACAAAAAGTCGAAGTTACGCAAGCAGCAAGCAGAAACACGCTTTCGTACTGAGCTCAGGATCTGGCCCGTTGTTTCTTTGGGTAAAGCCTAGAGGAAGCAACAGTCTTCGACAGGGAGGCTTGGAGGCTAGTCTAGCCAAAAGTACACCCATTCCCTTAATACATCAGCTTTTGTTCTTTGTCAGTATTATTTCTGGTATGTAATGAATACATACATACAGTAGGCATTGCATTATAATTTATATCCACTCTATGGGATATTAAGCTGCAGTTTGACAAGCTGCTTTTAAAGCACCAACAGGGGTATTTGTGCGCTCTTTGTTACCTAGGAGACTTGCAAATTCATTTATTGACTTATTCCCTTAACAGCTTGTGAACAGATAATAGAATAAAAACGACATATCTAAAACAATTATAAACGTTTATTTCTGATAATATTAGAGCTCGGCACCTCACTTGTTCCTATAAACAAATGTCTAATAGAACATTTAATTGCATTTCAAAAAACTTCTTAGCAAAGAATCTCAAGTGAGTTCTGAAGCGCAGTCATTTCCAAACAGATGGTACAAAAAAGGACAGAATCTGCTTTGACTCAGACGTAAATTGAAAATGATTAAGATTTACAGTACAAACATGAAACCTTTCATTATTCTGCTCAAACTACAAACGCTCGAGAGACGGCAGATAGAGAGATATATATGCATTTTATCCACCAAGTGATTAAATTGAGGTTCTCAGATCAGATTAATCTTCCGCGATTTGGTTTCTTCTATAAAGAGTAGGTCAGCAGAGAGGTCGATCGATGGTATCAGATATAGTGACTTTAAACTGGAATATACTATACTCACCTTCCAGGCCTGCAGCATCTGATCACTATACCACGTGCATGCACCAGATATTACGATCTCTACATGTGCACAACTCCATACGATGGGGTGTAACAATACTCCATAGGTGGGAGAATACGCAATGTGGGTGGGGGGGGAGAAGCATTTAAATTGTACAGTATGGGCAGGGTTTTGACACTTTTGCGCATACATTCGCTAAGTCTGCACAACGATACGTACGGAGAAGTAAAAGTGGAGCTATGGACGTTGAAGTCAGCTAAATTCCGTCCGCCTAAACTACCGCACGGAGGCTATCTACGTACCTAACTGTTATGTAGATCAGTAAATGTACTACTGTGCATGCAAAGTAGTTACATTCTTAAAATGACGTACCTAAGAAGCCGGAGCAATGTGAATCCGGTCCATATTGCCTAATAATCGTAACTTTATTCCCGCACAATCCTTTCTATCATTTGATTGCGATATTTTCACCGTGGATAATGGCATCAAGAGACTTGCACATATTTTTGCACAATATTATTGAGATTTGTTTCTGAGGAAATAAATTCCCCGTTTGGAGCAATTGTTTACCTAAAAACCCAATACCTTCCCCTTTCCTTCCTTCCTTGGGAACGTTCATTGGTTGGGATTGGTACAAAGACAGATGAATTCAAGCTAATGCTTTTGCATTTTAAATCTCCGTGGGGAGTATGCAAGTTTTATATTATGTGCTTTTATTTTTAATCTCGTTCATATTCAAAAATCATCTGAGTTTACCAAATGCGTCTTCAATCCATGTGACCTCAGCGCTCATGAATATTGATAGGATCTTGTTAATATTTATACACCTGTTTTAAGCAGGACCACTTGGAAAGTATACTTTGCCTTTCTCATTTCCTGCATGAGATAACGCTGAGTGTTAGATCCCCAGAGAGAGACATCTGTAATTAAACACAAGAGCACTTGTAAAGCGCTGTGAAGATGTGAGCTTGTCATGTGGGTGTCATTAGCAACGAGCTGGGAACACAAACACAATACACATTTTTATTTTAACACAGATCTGAAGTCCCGATCAGCTGCACGATGCACTACACCAAAATTACAATCAGATCTTTGCTCCAACTAAAATTTGAACAGCCTGCCCACAAAGGCGTGACTAGCGCAGGAAGAGGAATTGTCTGAAAGGAGGCACAATCGACATCGTAACATTGTTCGTTAAAAATGATCGTTAAAAATGGAGGGAAAAAATAGTTAAAAATGGAAAATTTAAAAGATGCGTTCAAACGGTGTCTTGTGCTTTGCAATGATCAGACGTGATTGGTGAAGAGTACACAATCGTTCATCGTGTGACTGAAACAATAATCATTAGAAAAAAACGTAGTGTGATATTCAGCTCTATAGCGGGTTGAGACACATATGTTATTGACACACCTTGCAGCCATAGTTGACTCACAGCGCTGAGGTCATGAGTTCGATTCCCGGACTAGGCCTTAATTGTGTGGAGTTTATCTGTGTATGTTCTCCCTGTGTCTGTATGGGTTTCCTCTGGGTGTCTTCCCACATGGCAAAAACATGCTGGTAGGTTAATTGGCTGTTTACTAAATTAATGTCTGTGTGTGTTAGGGACATTGGGCTGGATCCAGACCTTGTTAAGTGCATGAACTTAGTTACTCCAGGGGTAAACCTTGTTGAATTCAGGGGGAGCCAAGTTAATTGTATACTTCGCATGCAGGGATAGAGCTTTGAATTGCTTACTGCACACAGATACTGACCAGCTTTACTATCACACTGTTATTTAGACTTGGGATAGGAAACATCAACTCTGAACACTAATACCGTTTGCAGCAGATGAAATATGACTCCCCTGCAATCAACATGGTTTAGCCCAGGTGTAACTAAGTTCATGCACTTAACAAGGTCTGGATCAAACCCATTGGTATGTAGCTCCGGGGCAGGGACTGATGTAAATATCTTGCCCCCCCAAAAAAAAATATGAAGGGGGTGCTGGGAGAGCCCGCAGAGGATTGCAGTGCCACTGTCTGTGCAATCCTCTGTCAGCGTCTCCTCTCCTCCGCAGCTCCCTCCCATCTGAGTGACGCTGGTATGAGCAGAGAGCACACCGCAGAGGAGTGGAGAAGAAGCTTCAGAAGGGTAAGTCTGCAAATGGGAGATGGGGCGGTACACCAAGGGGAGAGGGGGGTCACAGCAGGTATCCCGAGGAGGGTAAATGTCAGATTGTTGAAATGAAAGCTTTTGTTAGTGTCTCGAATCCTGTCAGAAAGGATACAACCACCATAATGCAGTCACGGTGTCTCAATGGAAATAGCGATTGTTGAACGTCAATTACATACCATCTGAAGTGCAAAGGTTCCCAGAGACACACTATACCATACAGCAACGTCTAGATGGGTGCGGTTCACCACTGAGAATGGCCCTATTATGACAGGACCGTTTTTGACATTGCCCCAGCAACTGTTTCTGCCCCACAGAAGATGTGGAATGGAAGATCCCCAGCAGCAATCCGTAGCGCCATCTGGTAAGACATTCCAGTCCCTGTTCCGTGTTAGAGAGAGGTCTGCGTGTTAAACGCCACTTAGGAGTAAAGGAGGTTTTCAAACCCAGAGATTATTCCATTCGTCAATAGACCTGGTTCCGGGAGAGACTGAGTGAAGGGTTTAATTACTGATGAGAGTGATCAGAGCTGATTAATGGGACGGCCGGAGACGTTGGGCTGGACAGGGTATTGATGTTTGGTTGTACCGACCGCTATCAATCATTCTGACTGTTGATGCACACAGAACATAGAAAAGCCTTTATTCAGTAAGCAGAATCATTACAATATGGAATCACAATATGCGCACTTTGAAGTCAAATTGCGGTTGTTACATACACTTGAAATTGTTCCTGCAGCCAGAACTTGTCTCTAAAAATATAAAAACCACAATTTTCCTCCCTAGCGCTCCCTCCATTAATAGCAGTGTAAGATCTCTGGAACACAGACACATAAGCTCAGAATGATTGATGGCGTGATCGCAGTGGTCAATGCGTAGAGTTTGCCTCCTTTTAACCCCAAATATTTACCAAAAATATGTACAAGAAGTAAACACAGAGGCCCGGATTCACAGTTACGTAGTTCTCGTCTTACGGGCGTTGTTTTAAGAATTGAGCGACCACGCGTGTATAGTAGCTTATTTACACTATCTATGGTCTAAAGACCGTGCTTACGCAATCTACGTACAGAAATGGTACGTAAATAGAGTAAATCAGCTACTACACATGCGTAGTAGCTCAATTCTTAAAACAACGTCCGTAAGACCAAAACTACGTAACTGTGAATCCAGCCAGAGTTCCTGATCTAGATTGGGACTTACGGCCTCTAGTGAATCTTTGCCTATTTTCACATCCCAAAAACGGAGGCGCACAAAAGCAGCGAATCAAACACAAGCGCAACTCATGTGCATTTGGAGGTGCATCATGTGTGAGGGAAGAGTTGCACTGATGTAGTGAATGCAGGGCTGCCAAATTTTTCAAGTCAATATCCAGGAGGCTGTGATAGCGCTATGTGAAGGCGCTGCACCAAAGGGGTGTGTCCTGTACAGCCAAAGGGGTGTGTCTTGTGAATAGTCCCACCCATGGGTGTGTCTAGTACTGCCAGGGAAACAATTTCTCAATAATAATGGCGGCATCGGAATTTGTTGATTGTTATATTGTCAGTGAATAAATCCTTTCAGTGTTATTGTGGAGACGGTGAATAGGATCCACTGACTTCTTCATCTATATAGAAGAGATAAAAGTAGGTGACGCTGCAGCTGATTCACAAGAGACCAAAGTGTATTTTTCATTTCTGTTTCCATTATTGAAGTCGTGTTAGATAACAGCCAGTTTTACATCTTGCCCTCCATGAAAATGTCCGCCTCCATAGGACTGAATTCAGGGAAGTAGCAGACAATTTCTAAATCATACCACAATGCCTTTAGGAACTGAATCATTAGGGAGATTGACAACACTTGAAGGAGTCAGGGAGATCACTCAATCTTCAGGGAGGCAGGGAGATCACCCGCAATACTTGCATCAGTTAAAGGACATGACTTAGTCAAGGAAACTGCTGACGGACTGGACTCCACAACTGTATGAGACCATTGTGGTATAATTCAGCAACACTATATGTATGGAAATGTTGCATGTGCTTTGTGCTGACAACCTGACAAGTTCAGATGAAGCTTGTTAAAAACCACAATATTTTTTGTAGATTCTCAACAGGAGACATAATAGACATTTCCATTGTAGTGAACTAACTAACAATACTGGGGAAGAGAATGCATCTGTATCGTGCTTGTTAGCAATATGTCTGTACGCCAAACCCATCCGCTTGTTTACAAATCTGTTGTTGCACTTTTGTTCATGTCTAGATCACTTGTAAAGGCCCATTTTTGCATTATATTTTCCCAAACTCAGGGTGTACATATCTCCCAACATATAGAATCCCGAAAGTGTGTGGGGGGGGAGGGGGGGGATAACCCTTGCCCTGGTTCAGCCTAAATTCCACCCAGCCCCTCCCAAAAATGGCCAAAAATATCCCTTTTGCAGGTCACGCATCATAACAGTGCTGCTGAAATAGGTCCAAGTTAGAAGGTTTTACATTTGAGTTTGAAGATAAAGTATCCCTTATGCGTATATATACGGTAAATAATTTTTTTTATATATATACATCCTGTAAGTTTGAATCTACATTTGTCCATCTGTTTCCTGTAATAAGTAATATTATACTATTAATTACTGTAACTGAGGCTTTTCTGGAAATTTTAGGAGGGTGAACTAAAAACTAAAACTTCCCATTCCTTTTTTCCAAAATGTGGTTGATCGTTAGACATCAGGGGCCAGATTTACTAATCTGTTTAGAGAAGTGGGGATGTTGCCTATAGCAACCAATCAGATTCTAGCTCTCACATTCTATCTGTACATACTAGAGAATGTAAGATATAATCTGATTGGTTGCTATGGGCAACATCTCAATTTTTCAAAATGCTTAGTAAATCTGGCACCAAAACTGGCATTACTTTTACTAGATAATATAATAAAAAAAAAATTCATAACTAACAATCAATTTTTTCTTTATTTTAAATTGCACAAGAATTACAACTTTTTTTTAACTTTTAGAAATGTTTCCGGCGTTATTCAATGGATGGCGAATGCGTTAGTTTCACGGACCAGCTATTAAACGTGGTGCAGGATTGTGACCCGTCCTTGTTGTATTTTGGGGTATTTCTGGAATACTAAAGCTGTTTTTAATCTACCTGGGAAATAGATTCCCTTGATGTGAGATAAGACTTCTTATGTTAATGTAGATCTCTTTGTTGTGAGCCGGGAGGAAGATGAGAACGAGGAATTAAAGCATTCCGCGTTTCGGCTCTCCCTTCTCATCTGTCCTTTCTGAAGTTTGAAGCTTTAAATCTTGAGGCACTTTTGTTCTATGAGATTTTACCTCTGAAAGAATAAAAATAATTGTTTTGTTTTGGTTTTTTTCCCCTATGATAAGAGCTGGAGCTGCTATAATCCAGCCCTGAGTGTGCTATCTGATTGTAAGGATGAGACTGTTATCTGAAATACAAACCCATAACCTCATAAAGATCTCTCTTCCCACGTTGTAGATTGACAAGAGCCCATTCCCTGCGTGAGGTTAATGCATTGCCAACAGGTTTCCCACAAGTACCAGTTATATTTTATTATCTGAGATTTCATCAATAAAAATTCACAGATAACTGCTGCTTATTGAATCCAGCCAGGAGGAAAGGGTAGCATGTAGTCAAAAGAGATGGGAAGGTAGCTACCACTGCTGCAATCTCTATTTTAACAATGATAAAACCAATAGCTTAATCACGGCTGTATCAGTGGTGAAAGGTCTCTAATAAAGAATATTTCTAGACTGGTAAAATGCTGAATGTTCTTATTTTGACAAGGTCCCAGTTCCAATTTCCATTAAGGATAGGCTGCAGGAATAGGGATGGTCAAGATTAGGTTTAGGGAAGGGTTAAGGTTAGGCTACAGGAAAGGGATGGTAAGGGAATGGGAATGGACAGGGTTAGGCTGTGGAGAGGGGTCAGTTAAGATTAGGCTGCAGGGTTAGGGGAGGTTTAAGTTTAGGTTGTGTGAAGGGGTTTTTGAGGGTGAGGATTAAAGAAGGTTTAAGGTTAGGTTTTTAAGGTTTGGATGATAAAAAATAGTACCTGTCACCATTTTAATCTTGAAGACACACCAAGGGGCTGATTCAGAGCTGCACTTACACCTTTTTTTTTAGGTACAAGTGTAGACCTGAGCAATAACATGTTGAACTGCAAGGGGAGGAACAATTAAATAGTAAAAGCAAAATTATATTTAGGAGGTGAAAGTTCTTAGCTCAGCTCTATTTCATAGACTTCATTTTAAACATATAGCTATGCAGTATTTGAGTTCTGTGTGCAAAAGTAAAGCATTTTCCCTGCATGCAAAAGATTTAAGATGAATTCGCACCCCTTACTTTGCAAAATAATATAGCTGAGGACCTGTTTTACCCTTACACCCAAACTCTCAATCAGCCCCCAAGTGTGGGAACAAAACAGTCTCAAAGAAATGGTGAAATCTGAGCTGTCAGTCCTTATAGTCAAAACAACTGGAACAGTCCTAACACACGGATCCCCAAAGTTGTGGGACTGCTGTGAAAGTAAGCAGCTATGGGCCTGATTCAGAGGCTGAAAATAAGAACTTAAAGTTACACCTGGGCTAAACCATGTTGATTTCAGGGGGGGTCAAGTTAATTTTATTCTATGCATGCAGGGAGAATGCTTTGCTTTTACTTATTGCACACAGATACCTGATCAGCATCACTTTTAAACTGCTAATTAGACTTGAGCTGGGAAACATCACCTTTTAACTATAATACTGTTGCAACAAATGAAATTTGACTCCCCTGAAATCAACATGGTTTAGCCCAGGTGTAACTTTAAGTTCTTATTTTCAATCTCTGAATCAGGCCCAATAAGCCTGATTTAGACTGGAATGTAAAATCGAATACATCCTGCATTCTATAAAATCCCACGAAAATAGAGATTTAGGTGCAATCCAGACGCAAGCACAACTTTTGTATGGTAGTACGACAGGTTGTGCAGGGACACACTACAGTGAAACACTGAAAGAGGTTATTACATAAATAGAACACCTAAATTACTTGTTTCGAATCACCCCTTGGCGGTGAATTCATTACCTTAATTGACCTCAAGAAGTCAATATGTCTAACTGTAAATCAAGCCTATAACTTTTTTGGTTGCACATAGAGATCATCTTTGCAGTATATACTGTTTGGTGATAGATGTATGCCTAGATAATGAGAGTATAAAATGAAGACATTGAAGTTTGTGTACAAAATCTCAATCATTATGGTCAGAGCATTTTAATAACTCTGTACAAATTAATTTAGCGACTCCTTATTCAAAGGTGAAACACATGCACTGTCTGAAAAATGGCATTAAAGTTTTAGTATTCCTTTTTAAATGTCAAAAGAAGATGAATAAGGAATGCCACCAACATCCGTCTTAAGTGGGTGTGGGGGAGATTGTCACTCAGTTTTAGAATTATGATCTGAGGAGCCAGTTATGTCTCACAACTCAACAGTTTAACACCTGCACTTCCATAGTGCCCCACAAAATCTTACTGTGTAATGCTCAATGAGCTCATCTAACCGTGAAAGAACTGTTTTCACACCAAAACAACTGAAAGGGTTTTAAACTTGTATGTGTTTATTTTGTGTCCTAAAAATGATGTAATGCCACATATTAGTGAAGTGGTGTACTCCCATCTGAATGTCTCTGTATCCAAGACTGTTAGACTCTTATATGTTCCACCTGGGGCTGACCCACTGAGAGGTGCAAGGGGAGACCTGAGCAATACCGTGACGCAGTGTTAGCAGTTCAAATTCATTTATTTTTATTTCTTTTTTGTATGCAGGGAAAATAATACAATTTTGCACATAGAATTTGAAAAGTGCATAGTTTTATATGTCATCTCTTCATTAGAGCTTTAGGGCCGTATTCAGAGAACCGTTTTCACAAGGTGTTCCGGGCGTAATTTTAGGATCGGATCCACTGCGCATGCGTAGTAACTTTATTTATGTAAGTTACGTTGAATATACACTTGTAAGTGCTTTTGGCACAGGCATGTGAATCGCACTTGGGTACATACTTGCGGAAGGGAAGCGTAAAAATACGTACTTGCAAATTTACATAAAAGTGGGTGGGGGGAAGCATTTCAATGAACATATGGAGACGCAGTTATAGAGAATCGCACGGATGGAGCATATATACGCATGTAAGTACACACAGATAGAACAGAGTCTATGGGGGTGATTCAGAGATGCGATTGCGAAAAGATCGCAAATATACGCAACTAAAGTTCAGATCTTAGCAGGTTACAGCCCACTGCCTAAACAGTCACTCCCCTTGAAAACAGCTGCGGATCTTAAAGTTAGACCACTATTGACTAACCCTAACTCTGCGCTGTCATTTGAGATCTTAAGGGAAGTAGTTGCGGTTATTTGAGATCCTAAGTGTCTGCCCGCGCCCACTTTCCCTCATCTCCCGCGCTCCCCCCGCCCATTTCCATGCAAATCCTTCAGATCCTAAACTTCCGCAGCACTTAAGATCTTAAGTGCTTGCGATCGATTCACAGGTCCGCGCTTAGCGAATTTAAGATCCTAACGTCTACGTAGACGGCGTTGCACTATTACTGCGCATGCGCATTGATGCGAATTTTCTAAGATCCTAAATATACGCACCTAAGTAGCGATAAAATCGCATCTCTGAATCACCCCCAATAATGTCCAAGGGCCTGACCAAACTTAAGGTCGTTTTACAAACGCAAGCGTACACAAATTACGCACTACTAAGTATAATGCGCTCCCTCTGGCACTCCCCTCACACGCACATAACTGAGCTGATCAGAACCTGCTTTAACTTTTCCTTGCATATCTCTGGTCATATGTATCGCCTTGTTGTACATAAGTGCCTAACCCCGCCCACACTGTACACTGCGTATAATCGGCTTGCGTAGGGAGCTATGTACAAATTACTTGCGATCAGAGTTACAATGTGCAGTGCGTTCCTAAAGCCAGATTTACGCACGCAGCATGCTTCAATTATCTGGCGTTATTAAGTCTGGATCTGGCCCCATTTAGTTATAGTACTAGTACTGCATCTACGTACACTGAAAGATGCTTATTCAAGGATTTTGTTCTTGCATAGGATCTTCGGATGACGCAATATACAGGCGTACTGCAGGCAGTTTCACTGACAATTATCGCCCCCCATTCACTGCTCCCCGGTATTGTCAGAGAAGAAAACATCCATTCAGCTGGTTGACAAGAGCTTCCAGTAGACTGTGTAAAATACAGGACTTTTAACCTTTCCCGATGTCACAGAGAACGGTCCCTTAGAACAGAGAAAGAGAAAGGATCAGCTTTGTTTCTTGGCTGCTCTGTGATCTATTTATACTATAAGAGAAAAAATGTCTTGAAGAAGTGTTCAAAGACTGTGACTTAGATGGAGACGATCACAATGCGTTACAGCTGTACAAGACATTGCTTCTGCAAATAACTAGGAAACATTAGACCTAATTCCTGTGTGTAGCTAATATGTGTAAATGTGCAAATAAAGGAAGCGTCCACATATCAGCGCAGATAAGTCCAGTCCTATCACCATCCTGTTATGTGTTTATTTATAGGATTATTTTAATGACAGTTCTTATCGCATTCTCTGTCTGCTGTTTTGAGGAATCTGGTCCTGATCCAGCTGACATGATGTGATTCTCTACTGCACATGCTCAGAACTGCAGAGTGCACAGTGACGGTCGATTCGGATCAAAGCGCAACTGGAGAGGTGGCGGCTTGCGTTCTGAGGGGCCTGTTGAGGGAGGGAAGAGGGTGGAGGAACGTAGTCAATGTACAGTAAGGGGCGGGGCCCAAGCAAATGCCCCCCGATCCAGAGCTGATCACAGACGTAACAAAGGGCTGTTTACATCAACACATTTACACCAGCCCCAGGTCATGTCTAAGTCCAGTGGTACTTGACATGATTCCATAGGGCCATATCCCGAGTTCATTACGAAAGCGTATTTCCGCTAGCTGCTTGCGTAACTGACTTTTTGTATGTACAGAGCATGCGCACGGCAGATGTAACTCCAATCGTGCGTAAACCTTCCTCGTAGCGACATACGAAGGGGTGGGTCATCCTTATGACGGCTGGAAATACGCTTTGCAGGAGAAGGGAGGCATTTAAATTATATAGTATGGGCCGGGTTAAGCCGTTACGTGCGACAATCATTACGTACGACCTTACTTACGCAAGGAAAAGTTAAGGTAGGGTCCGGTACTGGTAAACCAAGTGAATTATGTGCAACCGAGGGGAGTGTCCGGGGGAGTACATAGTACTTACCATCGTGTGAATACGCTACGAGATCATACTTACACTGCACTTAGGTCTGGATTTGGCCCATAGTGTCAGATCCAGAGCTATGTTTCCATTACGTTTCTAGACGTAGCGTATTTACTATGCTCTCCCCTAGGGCTGGGGGTCCCCGCTTAGAAAGTCTGATTTTCGAAAAATCAGACTTCTCCCAGCCAGTTGCGAACTGGCCGGGATTGTGATTGCTATGCCTCGATGAGAAAGCTCTGTTCAGCTGAATGGTAAGTAAAAATAGTCCCTTCCCTAATTCTAACCCTAGCCCTCCCCTCTCACTACCCTAATCCCCCCCCCCTGCACCCCGCCCCTAAC